>OX016541.1:59817473-60084346 GCA_943590905.1 Sphaerophoria taeniata | reverse complement strand
GTAATTCTGTTTGTTTTTATTCTTAAAAGGGATTGAGGGTATCGTCGCCCTAGTATTAAAGTGCCGTATACGCCATTTTTACATTTTTGGGAAATCGCTTTTGAATGTTTGGAAGTCTATTACGAAAAAACTAACCGCTGACATTTTTTGATTTTTTTGTATGATATACAGTTAAGAATTCTCTTTCATATACATGTTATTTATCATCTGTTAGTCTTTTAGTTTTTAAAATATTTAAATATTTGTCTAAAATGAGTTTGCCGTATACGCCATCAAAATCAGAAGTTATTTTCCTTTTCATACACATACGTCAAAAAAAATAAAATAAGATTCTGTATTCTCACTTTGTACAGGATCGAACTCAAGCACATTTTTAACCCCCCATAACTTTTGAACCCATAGAGTTAGAAGTTTCAAATTTGAATTACGTATTAACTTCATGGGCAGAAAGTCCCTGTAAAAAAATAATTTCTCAGAACCACTAGTTCCTGAGATATTGAACAGTAAAAATTTCAAAAAACGTACTTGACTCACTCTCTGACTCACTGATCATCAAAATTATTAAGCTTTTCTAACAACAGCAGAGTCTTGAAATTTGGTTCAATGGTAGGTTTTTGGGTCTTTACAAAGGAAAAAATCGAAAATTTCAAATTGCTCATTCAGGGGGCGTGGTATCTGCCCACTTTCTAAAAATGGTCGCAGGATGTTGAAATTCGGAATTCTAATAGGGTTTTGGTTGAACGACATGGAAAAAATGAGAAAAAAATCTATTCTCATTTAGGGGCGTGGTACCCGCCCACTTTATCAAAATGGTTGAAAACGTTTAGGTTCGAAATTCCCATTCCCATGAGTGTGGTTTCACAATGGACCTTTGTCAACATGTGAAAAATTTGAATAAAACTTCATTCCATATGAATTTATGTAATTCTTACAAAAGAAGTTCAGTCACTGGAGAATGCATTTTCGCACGTCCTCTCTTCACGAGGCTTAGCAGACTGATAAATATTTTTCGTCCAGTAGTCCAGTATTCACATCGGCAAATAAAATAAATAAAATATTTTTCGTGACTGTGACGTATGTATACACGATTTCTAAGCATTATACTGAAATTTGTATGCACATACGTCAAATCAATGCTGAACGATCATTTGATTTTCGATGACTTATGTTCTTAGACAATAAGACGTACGTCAAAGCAATTCTCAAATTTTTTTTTTTCGTAAACTGCATGAAAAATTTGCCGTAAATGCCAAAATTTGGCGTTCACGTCAAAACAATACTTGAACTAGTTGATTTTGATGGATATACGTCAAAACCATTCTGAATATCTCAGCAACGAAAAGAGATAGAAAAAAACAGACAACAGATTTGAAAAGAGCGCCCTCGAAAACATAAGACTGCATACCCAGTTCAAAATATGAGTTTTGGCGTATACGGCACTTCAAAACTAGGGCGACGGTATGTTAAGGAATTTCAAAGTATTCATAAATATGGGTAGAATGGAAAAGCTTACACACAAAATATTTTAGATTTAACATGAAGTGAAACTGAAACGAAAAAGAAAGTATAACTTTATGGATTGAACCTTTTTTATGTTGGAAAGCTACTAATGATTCTTTTCTTTGAACAATAAAAAGTAGAAGAAAAAGTAAGAAATAAAAAGATTTTGGGACTTTTTAAAATTACTATGAGAAAAGTTTTTCAAGCTCTTACCTTCATTTCAGTGGCGTAGCTACCGCTGTATCAGCTGTATCCATGTAACAGGGCCCCCCGAGATATAGGGGCCCCCAAAGATACAGAGCACAAGACGTGTGTAAAAAATTCACTTAAATATTTAATAAAGTTTTATTACAAAAAAATGTTCCGATGATCATTTTTTACATGCGTCAAATATTTTTTTTCCTGTGTATCTTTCTCTTTTTTTCATGTCCTACCAACCAACAATACTACAACTTCAACCCGTAAACACTTTTTTATCCGAGCTTTCAAAATATATCTTCCTGCCTGACACAGCCACCAGCTCCAACATCACACAAAAATACAAACCAGGGACCAGTGGTAGATTAAAAAATACTAAAGTATTTGCATGAACTAACACCTGAAAAATTCAATACTCCATTCCGAACCCTGTATGTATCTGCAACCAAAAAAAAGTCCCGTTAATTGTCTGAATGGAAACCTTACCATAAATCAATTTGACCACAACAAAAAAAGACGAACGAGACGAATGTAAAAATGTTATAAACATTTTAGAGACCTACGACTTTATTGTGTTGATGTCATTTTTTTTCTTCGCTGTTTGATATTATAAGTCCAGTTTCCAAAGCCCTTCAAGATTAGGAAAATGACTTACAAAAAGCAAGTATTTTGCTTCAAAATCTTTAAGACAGTCTAGAAAAAGAAAGAAACCAAAAGAAACTCACTGATTTGCTTAAAAAGTCCAAGGATTAAGCCAACGATTGGGGAGTGACGCCTGTCTTCAAAAATAAAAGGAGGAAAATAACGAAGCGCTTTTTTGATGAGTTGGCAGAAGATCATAGAATTTGTGATCCGGGAATTTACTTTAAAATCAATATTTACTATTCCTGCTTGGGCATTTTGATTGGACAAACTCAGCAAAGATTTCAAAGTCTTTAGAGTCTTTGTAGTATGTTTGAAGTGTTGGTACCGTATAAGCCTTTTATCGTTCTCAAATGATGAGATAAATCAAGGATCAAAAAAGCTAGTGGGAAAGTACAAAACAGACATATCTGGTGATTTCTGCAATCAACTAATTGCTCTAAAAACATGCCTTAAATCCAAAAACCTCAAAATTCATTCCATAAAAGAACTTGCTAAATTATTAGTCATCGAATTTAATAGTCTTGCTTCTTGTTTTTCTGAAGTAATAACAGCATGCTTTCTCTTTTTGACTCTTCCGGTAACCACAGCAACAACAAAAAAAATTATATCAGAACGTCAATGGGACAGAAGAGGTTGTCAGATTTATCACTTTCATCATTGACATTGACATTGACATTTCACAGTACTTCGCACATGAATGTAACGAACTACAGACACATAGCAGCACTGGCGACTGAGGCCATCGACTGGGACAGAACAAGACATTAATAAAACAGAGAGAGAGACTGATAGATAGATAGAAAGAAAACACACATAACATAAACCTACGTGGTTCAGAGGAGGAGACATATGTCGATTTCCATTGAACCACATGAAATGGACGGCCCGTGGCTACTAAAAATCAATATTTTTTGGTTTCGATGGAAAGGAAAAACGTAGCAATATCTTTTTGTAAGTGTATTAGTGTTCCAGCTGTTAGCATAAACAAACAATTATTAATTTTCGACCTATAATTTTGTACAACATTTTCAAAATTATAAATTGAATGCCTTTCGTTCTTAGAAAGCAATGTGTTATTTGCTTCAACAATCGTCGAATTCATCCAATGATCCAATTGAAAATTTTCAACATAATCTTCGTCCTCGGATGAAGAATGCTTGTAATGATGTCCATGTTTTATGTACCTATTCTAGAAAACACAATAATAAACGTAATTTATTCTCATTATTATTATTTTTAATATTCACTATTCTATTATTTATAGTAATTATAAAACAACAAAAACGCACTCTCTTCTATTTTCTTTTCCAACACATAATTATTCCATTTGCAAAAACTGTCAAGTTTTTAGTATTTTTTTTTTTTTTATTCAAAATTCATTTTTTTTATTTCATTTTACTTATAACTACTTATATACTAGACAAAAGAATTCAAAACTAGCTTATGATCTAGAATCTTATATTTAACTTACTGGCCCCAACCGGGCGCTCTAAGTAATTCATGGTTTCTTACAGTTAGGCCCTCCGCACACGAAGCAACTGTTTTGCAATTAGAGTCGAAAATCAGTTGCTCAAGCAACTGTTTTACAACTAGTTTGCGATCGATTTGTGACTTCTCTCCGCACACGAGTACGACTGAATTTTGATTTTTTAATTTTTTGTTCACAATTTTTATAAGAAACTATTCAACATGTCAAACAGTTGTGCCACCAACAATTTTCCACCAACAATTTTCTATTTTTCTATTTGAAAACGAATGCACCTGAAATTCGCGGTCTTATATCAACAATATTTCATTTGAAAACCAAAGCACCTACAACTCTAATGAGTTTTGCGGGTTTTCCATCAAGAACTTTCTATTTTTCTATTCGATAAGCGATTCTTTAACAAAAAGAACATGTAAGAAACCAAATTCACGTCTATGTATCATATCATATTTCATATTTCCAGTTTTCCGACTCTTCGGTATGGTTTTTCCAATGCCAAAAAAATTACAAAAATACAACATGCAAAATCCATAAATATCTTTTGGGCCGTTTAGAAGTCCATACCAGACATAGAAACAAACGAACACATCTGTTTTTATATATCTACATCTACACTAATATATAAAGCTGAAGAGTTTGTTTGTTTGAACGCGGTAATCTCAGGAACTACTGGTTCGAATGGTATAATTCTTTTTGTGTTGGATGGTGCCTTAATCGACTTAGACTTTAGGCTACTTAACATTAAGCTGTGACCAATAGCAGCGAAGAATCTGTTTAAAATGGGGAAAAAACGGCAAAAAATATACATTTTTCTGCGTTTTAACGCACTTATCTCAGGAAGTACTGGTTAGAATGGTATAATTCTTTTTGTGTTGGATGGTCCATTAATTGAGGAAGACTTGAGGCTATTTAACATTAAGCTGTGCCCAATAGCAGCGAAGAATCTGTGGAAAATATGGAAAAAAACGGCAAAAAATATACATTTTTCTGCGTTAAAACGCGCTTATCTCAAGAACTGCTTTATGAAATTGAACAATTTTTTAAATGTTGAATGGTCCATTTATCAAGGAAGGCTTGAAGCTATATAAAATTTAGCTGCGACCAATAGGAGCGAAGAATTTGTGTAAAATGTGGAAAAAAACGGCAAACAATACAATTTAATACAATATAAAGCTGAAGAGTTTGTTCGTTTGAACGCGGTAATCTCAGGAACCACTATTTCGAATTGTAAAATTCTTTTTGTCTTGGATAGTCCATTAATCGATGAAGGCTTTAAAATAAAATAAATAAATAGAGTGGCGCGACAGCTCTTGAAGAGCCAACGCCTAAGTGGCTTACTCTTATCAACAATTCTCTGAGTGCGTGTGAAGAATTGAGGGGACCTACAATTTAACGCCGATTCCGAACGGCAAAGTTGAGAAGCACTTTTTCATGCCGGATTGATACTCTTGGAAGACTTGTCAGGTCTTCGCAAGAGGCAGTACCCGTGAAAGATGAAATAAAAACATGGCCTGAGTAGGAATCGAACCAGCGACGTTCTGCTTAGCAGCCAACGCACTTACCAACTAAGCTAAGGGCAACTGCCCAAGAACCCAAAAAAAAATCTCACCCTGCATAGGTTAGGTAGCGCAAAAAAAAATTTCCATTGGCAACCAACAACAGTTTTTTTTTTGCTGGCAATAAAGAAGCTAGTAAAAAACGCTCGGCAATGAATTGAATTTGCGATACTTCTGTATACCTACCTATAGCACCAAAAAAAAAAAAAACACAGACAGGCAGCGAAATAGACAAGTGGCATGCCTTTGTTTTTCCTGAAGGGTGTTGACTAATTTTAATAAGTTATAAAAATAATTATCATTCATCTAATTTGAATGTGTGTCTGTACGGTATTTGTGTTCGATTAACGATTAACGGACTTTGGAAAATTTAACGATCGTTAACATTTTTTTGAAGTTAACTGAAAAGTTAATCCGTTAATGGGAATGTTAACTTCGTTAATTAACGATTAACGGATTAACGAAAAAATGCCCGTTAATGCCCAGCTATGTGCAGCAACAATTAGTAAGGTAACCATTAAATCTCAATGATAACTGAGAATTATGTTCCACCAAGGCACCAAATGATTTTGCCTCAGTCAAGGTGACATTGAGATCTCAGTGAGATGTTGTTAGGTGGAACTGGCCTAATAACTGCTCAAATTAGAATTTTGAGAGTTCAATTGATTTGTGAATGTGATTGATTGCACTATTTGTGCAGATTATTGTGTTTAAACCATATCATTTTATGTACTTCTTAACTAAAAAATATGCTCAGTTTAAAGAAAAAAAAATTTACTTAACGAAAAAAACGATGCAGAAGTAAGAGAGATATTAGAATTAGGGAGAGTTCACCCAAGGGAATGCTTTAAGTATGAACAACTGAAGGGAATCATAAAAAATGCTCAAATTTTTCAAGTTCAAGAGAATTGACTGCAATGCAATTTTACAATAACTTCCGAACAAAATTCCCACGCGCGCATGATGCACAAGTCGAGATGATACTCTGGCCGGTGGACGAGGGAGAGGCGGACGAAGTCGCGGGCAACTGCTAGTAATGTTATAATTTTAATAACAAAAACAAAAAAAAGTTGCTTAAGCAACTCAAATTCGACCTACAAAATCAGTTGCGTGCGACTAGTTGGAAACCGATTGCAAACCGGTTGCAAACCGGTTTCATTTCAGTCGAGCGTGTGAGCTCTCCTATAGAGCTTCATATACAAAGTTGCTTGAGCAACTGATTTGCGATTCTAGTCGCAAAATAGTTGCAAAACAGTTGCTTCGTGTGCGGAGGGCCTTAATGCCTTTCGGCTTATGTGAACTTTGTGTTTTCTTTACTTTATTTTTGTTTATGTTAGAAAATTTAAGAAAAACTAACACCATATCAATTTCATTTTTTTCTTACGAGCTACTTAAAATTAGGTCCTTACACATAAAACTTAAAATTAACTAAAACTACCTATTCTACCTAACAACTACTTACAAACTCGAACAGCCACAGCAGCAAATCTCTATCATTTTTTTTTTTTATATTACTTTTTGTATTGTTTTTAGTATGTGTTAAAATCAGTGTAGATTCGTCTCAAAAGACGAATTCAAAACGCATCAATTCGTCGGGAAAAAATATCAATACTTTTCCCATTGGAAAACGTTTAAGAAAAAAATATTGCCGGCCCGTCGACGCGACGGCACATCAATGTTTTGGTTCAATGGAAAACCACAATAGATATTTATTGTCTCATATTATCGCACAGGTGGCCTCAGATAAGCTGGCGATTTTCGTAGAAAAGAATGCTGCCGAAGCTGGGGCTTGAACCCGTAGTATTCATCAATAGAAGTAAATAATCTTGAAAAAGTGAAATCTTCTTAAGGTATGGAAGATTTAATAAATAAATTAGCAGAAAAAAAGGCAAGGAAAGTAGTACCTACTTTGAGAAGAAGTGCAAATATTGTATCTATATATATGTATATATGTAGTATGCATTTATTTTAAAGTTCCTATGTCATTTTACATTGAATTAAATTTATCTTATTTATTGACGTTAGTAGGTGTGTTTTTTTGGCAAATCTATCCGCAGTGCAGTAAGATTTAGCAAAAAAACGCATCCGCAGTTGTTAAATTTTTGTATTTAGAAGTTGGTCGCTGCTATCATTTTATAGACGATTATTGAATTTTTCTAAATTCTATCCGCAGTATGATTCTACTTCTACTTTTATCGGCAGTATCGTGTTGTATTTGTAATACATGTAGTCTACTACTGGGGATACGGATAGCTTTGCCAAAAAAACACACCTAGTGTTTTAATTTAAAAAAAGGTTATAAGGTAATGGCCCAGTTTTGGTAAGAGGTGGGGGGCCCCCGAAAAAAATGGATACAGGGCCCCCAAAGGTCTAGCTACGCCACTGCTTCATTTAAGCATGAAGTCGAAAGGTTTATAAATTAAGTTACAACCTTAAGCTGTGTTGTTTTAGGGATAAATGTTTTTCACACTCGTTTATTACAACTTTCTCTCTCTCTCTCTCTCTCTCTCTCTCTCTCTCTCTCTCTCTCTCTCTCCCTCTCTCTCTCTCTCTCTCCCTCTCTCTCTCTCTCTCTCTCTCTCTCTCTCTCTCTCTCTCTCTCTTGATTTTGAAACCTTTTTAAGTGTGAACATAAATTCGAAATATTGTTGTTGAGTTAGTGTTAATGTTGGACCCGTTCCGCAAATAAAAATAAAAAAATGGTAGGGTTTTTTAAAAACTTTATTCTTATTAGCATGAGCATGTGTAGGAATTCACAAATATCAAATATGTAGATGTGCAGCGACTGTAAAATATTTTAATACTTAGTACAGAAATTGTATAAAACAAAAAATTAAATATTAAAAAAGTAAGGTTATTGTAAATTTCAAAAAACTGTTGTATACAGGGTGTGTTTTCAAAGAACTGTCATTTTGAATTAAGGTGAGGTCACATTACACAAAACCGCCAACACGACAAAGATAAACATGTTATTGAAATTGTGAACCTCCTTGAGTGAAGAATCAACGCACTGGATTTACGAGAAGTGGCTCGACTAGTAGCATGAGCCCTTTTTCGCTTCCATGATCAAGCCATGAAAAAGTGTATGACCCGGCTAGCAACTTGAGCTTTAAAAGGGAAGTAATTCGCTAAGTAAACAAAGAGATTGCAAATACCTTAAAGATCCTGGAATGTAAATGAAATTCACAACTAAGATATGCAATGGCAAATCATCCACAATAAATATTAAGTACCTACCTACCTACAAAGTTGTTTGACAACATCTTTGAAACTCCGCATAATCCTCAAATCCATAACTAATTTATTTAGATAAAGAACAAAAACGCCAGACCTCGTGCTTCAAAAAGAGATAGAACTCACAACCCTAATCATAACCTCTTGTCAACTTCAAGTACCGTTTCTATTTATTTTATTTGATTTTATTTAAAATGCCGGAACGTTCCCCTTCTTAATCAAAAGAAATCGTTTCAATGGTTGAGTGAAACTGTGAAACCTTTCGTTTTTCACTTTCAGTTTGGTTTTGATGAAATTAATTAAAATGAAAATATCTGAAGTGGTAAATACGGACAACGTGCTGATGAAACGACCACTAGGTAGGTAACCAGGAAAACTCATTCCTGGACAACTTACCTCAAGAGAACTATTTACATATCTGAATTTTTCCTAGCTTTGCAACCTTAAATTCTATGCTCTCTCTATGCTAAATTCGTGCTCTCGCAGAGTTCGCTCGAAAAAGTTACCCAAAATTGGACTTTCCGAATGGACCACCTAAGACGCAGCCGCGGTCAACATTTAAATGAAATTATCTTCAAAAAGTAAATGTCATGGACCAATCTAACGTTTCAAATAAAGAATCGATGAGATTTTGCAAATTTTATGCGTTTTTTTTAAAAAAAAAGTTCTCAAGCTCTTAAAAAATCACCCGATACATGGTGGCCTCGTCTGCTGAAAACGTTAGCAATAGTAGAAGAACAACTATTAAGGTGGAGGTGCACGAATTCGAAGTGGTGTTTTCGTTCAATTAGCTTAGATATGTAGTAGCAGCCGATAAGAATATGGAAGAAGAAATACGCAGGCGGCCGGCTGCTCAAAGCCCACAGAACCTACTTAAGTCTTTCAAGGCTATTTATATCCTAAAAGGTTACCATTGCATTACTTCTAAACTGCTGCTTTAAGACGATAGTCTTACCAGTACTCACCTACGGATCTGAGACCTGGGTGCTTAGCCAATGGCACTCTGAATTCTTAGTTCTCCCTGTTTATGAGGAAGGACGATTCTGGAGACGATATAACCTTGAGCTATGTATGTATGTACATATATATGAAATCTAAAAAAAATTTAGCGTGGTAGACTAGACTCTAGTGGGCACAAAGTTGTATGACCGAAGAGAAACGGGTCGGGAAGTCTTTTGAGAAACAATTCATGGTAGAACACAGTGTTGCAAACCACTGCGCTGGGATAGTATACATATACATATATATAATGTACACCACGACGCTCACAGCCTGAGGGTGCGAAACTGGATTTCGATTTGATTTGATTTCGATTTTGTTTATTTTACAGATTGTCCATTTAAGTTCATAAACGCACTTATATAAGGACATTTATCTAATTTCTTAGCATCGATTTGGAAAACCTCAGACATTCGTCTCCAAGTCTGTGCATCGAAGTAACAAAAGGTTCCTCGTTCTTTTGTACCGTTCTTTTTATATTGATTAAGACCTGGAATTCGAGTTATCCAAAGTTTATCTTCTATGTGATACCGACATTCTCGATTATGTAATCCTGCAGCGGCCATCAATTGCATAACATCACCAATATTTGTGTAGAATAGAAAGAATAGCAGGTCTTCTTGCAAGTAAGGACAGATTTCCCCGGGATATATGGAAGAACTTGCTGATCCCGGTTGTGGCTCAGATGAAGGGGGAAAATTCATTATCTCTTCTTTGTCCATATACATATATGTATAGGTATGTGTGTACATATGTACCTATACATACATACATATATACATACCTATAGCAAATATAAAATTTTCTAAAAATTTTTCGATTTGACAATTTTCGAAAATTGAAATCGATCAGAATTGTTATTTTTTTTTTTTGTAGTGAAAAAAATATTTTTTTTTTTAACATTAGCACCGTTTGTCATTTGATTGCATTTGAAAAATATACATTTTATTTTTTCTAAACCTTCTACCCTAATACCTCTTGCATTTATAGAAAAAATTAGGAAACTCGGTCAACCAGTGTGCCCGGTTAGCGAACGAACACAAAAATTAAGCTGTTCTTTTATATATATAGATATAGATAAGAAACTTTGTAGTTTAACATTGGAGGAATATTATTTGCAGTGCGAAATCGAACATACAAGTATACAAGACCAGTTTTTAAATTATATTTGGAAAACGAAAATATTATGCTAAGGTTAGGGGGTTTAAGAAAATAAGCTCTGAGAAATACAATTTTTAAACAGAAAATGAAATTTTGTACATTCTTTGCGTTACAAAGAAAATAATGTTTAATCACATAATATTTTTGACGGTTTATTATGAAGTTTTTCACTTTGAAATTTTTTATCTGACACTTCATATTCGCTGCGTTGCTTATCTTATCACAGAATATCAAACTTAATAAATAAACATTGTTGGATAGTGTTGCTTTTTTTGAATATCCTGCAATCCTATTCTGCATGTGAATATTCAAAATAAATTCCTTTTACAGTTTTTACTTGACCCTGATTATACAGGACTATCATATCTTTTTGGCTTTAAAACAAAATATTTTTTTTCCAATTTTTTGATAACAAACCGATTAATTTTTTTGATTTATGTGAAAACCAATAAATTATAAAAATCATAATTTATGACTCTGCCAACATGTCAAAAAGCTTAAGTAAAACAAATAAATTTTATCCAAAGAACATAACATTTTGCCAAAAGAAAGAGATTCAGAAAAAGACGATACAAAATCAATATGCCCAAAAAAAACCTCTCACAATGAGAGCATCTTGGATAACAAATGAGGCAAACACCTCGCCTCGTACCAAAAATGATTATTCAAATGAATATGCAAATATGGAAAAAGGGTTTTTTTCTTATTCTTCTTTTTTCTAAACAAATTTGGAACATTGCTTGAATATTAAAATTCATAACACTATCACAGTCTTATCTTTTGGAATTCAAGTATGTAATTCTGTTTGTTTTTATTCTTAAAAGGGATTGAGGGTATGTTAAGGAATTTCAAAGTATTCATAAATATGGGTAGAATGGAAAAGCTTACACACAAAATATTTTAGATTTAACATGAAGTGAAACTGAAACGAAAAAGAAAGTATAACTTTATGGATTGAACCTTTTTTATGTTGGAAAGCTACGAATGATTCTTTTCTTTGAACAATAAAAAGTAGAAGAAAAAGTAAGAAATAAAAAGATTTTTGGACTTTTTAAAATTACTATGAAAAAAGTGTTTCAAGCTCTTACCTTCATTTAAGCATGAAGTCGAAAGGTTTATAAATTAAGTTACAACCATAAGCTGTGTTGTTTTAGGGATAAATATTTTTCACACTCGTTTATTACAACTTTCTCTCTCTCTCTCTCTCTCCCTCTCTCTCTCTTTCTCTCTCTCTCTCTCTCTCTCTCTCTCTCTCTCTCTCTCTCTCTCTTGATTTTGAAACCTTTTTAAGTGTGAACATAAATTCGAAATATTGTTGTTGAGTTGGTGTTAATGTTGGACCCGTTCCGCAAATAAAAATAAAAAAATGGTAGGGTTTTTTAAAAACTTTATTCTTATTAGCATGAGCATGTGTAGGAATTCACAAATATCAAATATGTAGATGTGCAGCGACTGTAAAATATTTAAATACTTAGTACAGAAATTGTATAAAACAAAAAATTAAATATTAAAAAAGTAAGGTTATTGTAAATTTCAAAAAACTGTTGTATACAGGGTGTGTTTTCAAAGAACTGCCATTTTGAATTAAGGTGAGGTCACATTACACAAAACCGCCAACACGACAAAGATAAACATGTTATTGAAATTGTGAACCTCCTTGAGTGAAGAATCAACGCACTGGATTTACGAGAAGTGGCTCGACTAGTAGCATGAGCCCTTTTTCGCTTCCATGATCAAGCCATGAAAAAGTGTATGACCCGGCTAGCAACTTGAGCTTTAAAAGGGAAGTAATTCGCTAAGTAAACAAAGAGATTGCAAATACCTTAAAGATCCTGGAATGTAAATGAAATTCACAACTAAGATATGCAATGGCAAATCATCCACAATAAATATTAAGTACCTACCTACCTACAAAGTTGTTTGACAACATCTTTGAAACTCCGCATAATCCTCAAATCCATAACTAATTTATTTAGATAAAGAACAAAAACGCCAGACCTCGTGCTTCAAAAAGAGATAGAACTCACAACCCTAATCATAACCTCTTGTCAACTTCAAGTACCGTTTCTATTTATTTTATTTGATTTTATTTAAAATGCCGGAACGTTCCCCTTCTTAATCAAAAGAAATCGTTTCAATGGTTGAGTGAAACTGTGAAACCTTTCGTTTTTCACTTTCAGTTTGGTTTTGATGAAATTAATTAAAATGAAAATATCTGAAGTGGTAAATACGGACAACGTGCTGATGAAACGACCACTAGGTAGGTAACCAGGAAAACTCATTCCTGGACAACTTACCTCAAGAGAACTATTTACATATCTGAATTTTTCCTAGCTTTGCAACCTTAAATTCTATGCTCTCTCTATGCTAAATTCGTGCTCTCGCAGAGTTCGCTCGAAAAAGTTACCCAAAATTGGACTTTCCGAATGGACCACCTAAGACGCAGCCGCGGTCAACATTTAAATGAAATTATCTTCAAAAAGTAAATGTCATGGACCAATCTAACGTTTCAAATAAAGAATCGATGAGATTTTGCAAATTTTATGCGTTTTAAAAAAAAAAAAAAGTTCTCAAGCTCTTAAAAAATCACCCGATACATGGTGGCCTCGTCTGCTGAAAACGTTAGCAATAGTAGAAGAACAACTATTAAGGTGGAGGTGCACGAATTCGAAGTGGTGTTTTCGTTCAATTAGCTTAGATATGTAGTAGCAGCCGATAAGAATATGGAAGAAGAAATACGCAGGCGGCCGGCTGCTCAAAGCCCACAGAACCTACTTAAGTCTTTCAAGGCTATTTATATCCTAAAAGGTTACCATTGCATTACTTCTAAACTGCTGCTTTAAGACGATAGTCTTACCAGTACTCACCTACGGATCTGAGACCTGGGTGCTTAGCCAATGGCACTCTGAATTCTTAGTTCTCCCTGTTTATGAGGAAGGACGATTCTGGAGACGATATAACCTTGAGCTATGTATGTATGTACATATATATGAAATCTAAAAAAAATTTAGCGTGGTAGACTAGACTGGGCACAAAGTTGTATGACCGAAGAGAAACGGGTCGGGAAGTCTTTTGAGAAACAATTCATGGTAGAACACAGTGTTGCAAACCACTGCGCTGGGATAGTATACATATACATATATATAATGTACACCACGACGCTCACAGCCTGAGGGTGCGAAACTGGATTTCGATTTGATTTGATTTCGATTTTGTTTATTTTACAGATTGTCCATTTAAGTTCATAAACGCACTTATATAAGGACATTTATCTAATTTCTTAGCATCGATTTGGAAAACCTCAGACATTCGTCTCCAAGTCTGTGCATCGAAGTAACAAAAGGTTCCTCGTTCTTTTGTACCGTTCTTTTTATATTGATTAAGACCTGGAATTCGAGTTATCCAAAGTTTATCTTCTATGTGATACCGACATTCTCGATTATGTAATCCTGCAGCGGCCATCAATTGCATAACATCACCAATATTTGTGTAGAATAGAAAGAATAGCAGGTCTTCTTGCAAGTAAGGACAGATTTCCCCGGGATATATGGAAGAACTTGCTGATCCCGGTTGTGGCTCAGATGAAGGGGGAAAATTCATTATCTCTTCTTTGTCCATATACATATATGTATAGGTATGTGTGTACATATGTACCTATACATACATACATATATACATACCTATAGCAAATATAAAATTTTCTAAAAATTTTTCGATTTGACAATTTTCGAAAATTGAAATCGATCAGAATTGTTATTTTTTTTTTTTGTAGTGAAAAAAATATTTTTTTTTTAACATTAGCACCGTTTGTCATTTGATTGCATTTGAAAAATATACATTTTATTTTTTCTAAACCTTCTACCCTAATACCTCTTGCATTTATAGAAAAAATTAGGAAACTCGGTCAACCAGTGTGCCCGGTTAGCGAACGAACACAAAAATTAAGCTGTTCTTTTATATATATAGATATAGATAAGAAACTTTGTAGTTTAACATTGGAGGAATATTATTTGCAGTGCGAAATCGAACATACAAGTATACAAGACCAGTTTTTAAATTATATTTGGAAAACGAAAATATTATGCTAAGGTTAGGGGGTTTAAGACAATAAGCTCTGAGAAATACAATTTTTAAACAGAAAATGAAATTTTGTACATTCTTTGCGTTACAAAGAAAATAATGTTTAATCACATAATATTTTTGACGGTTTATTATGAAGTTTTTCACTTTGAAATTTTTTATCTGACACTTCATATTCGCTGCGTTGCTTATCTTATCACAGAATATCAAACTTAATAAATAAACATTGTTGGATAGTGTTGCTTTTTTTGAATATCCTGCAATCCTATTCTGCATGTGAATATTCAAAATAAATTCCTTTTACAGTTTTTACTTGACCCTGATTATACAGGACTATCATATCTTTTTGGCTTTAAAACAAAATATTTTTTTTTCCAATTTTTTGATAACAAACCGATTAATTTTTTTGATTTATGTGAAAACCAATAAATTATAAAAATCATAATTTATGACTCTGCCAACATGTCAAAAAGCTTAAGTAAAACAAATAAATTTTATCCAAAGAACATAACATTTTGCCAAAAGAAAGAGATTCAGAAAAAGACGATACAAAATCAATATGCCCAAAAAAAACCTCTCACAATGAGAGCATCTTGGATAACAAATGAGGCAAACACCTCGCCTCGTACCAAAAATGATTATTCAAATGAATATGCAAATATGGAAAAAGGGTTTTTTTCTTATTCTTCTTTTTTCTAAACAAATCTGGAACATTGCTTGAATATTAAAATTCATAACACTATCACAGTCTTATCTTTTGGAATTCAAGTATGTAATTCTGTTTGTTTTTATTCTTAAAAGGGATTGAGGGTATGTTAAGGAATTTCAAAGTATTCATAAATATGGGTAGAATGGAAAAGCTTACACACAAAATATTTTAGATTTAACATGAAGTGAAACTGAAACGAAAAAGAAAGTATAACTTTATGGATTGAACCTTTTTTATGTTGGAAAGCTACGAATGATTCTTTTCTTTGAACAATAAGAAGAAAAAGTAAGAAATAAAAAGATTTTGGGACTTTTTAAAATTACTATGAAAAAAGTGTTTCAAGCTCTTACCTTCATTTAAGCATGAAGTCGAAAGGTTTATAAATTAAGTTACAACCATAAGCTGTGTTGTTTTAGGGATAAATATTTTTCACACTCGTTTATTACAACTTTCTCTCTCTCTCTCTCTCTCTCTCTCTCTCCCTCTCTCTCTCTCTCTTTCTCTCTCTCTCTCATTCTCTCTCTCTCTCTCTCTTGATTTTGAAACCTTTTTAAGTGTGAACATAAATTCGAAATATTGTTGTTGAGTTGGTGTTAATGTTGGACCCGTTCCGCAAATAAAAATAAAAAAATGGTAGGGTTTTTTAAAAACTTTATTCTTATTAGCATCAGCATGTGTAGGAATTCACAAATATCAAATATGTAGATGTGCAGCGACTGTAAAATATTTTAATACTTAGTACAGAAATTGTATAAAACAAAAAATTAAATATTAAAAAAGTAAGGTTATTGTAAATTTCAAAAAACTGTTGTATACAGGGTGTGTTTTCAAAGAACTGCCATTTTGAATTAAGGTGAGGTCACATTACACAAAACCGCCAACACGACAAAGATAAACATGTTATTGAAATTGTGAACCTCCTTGAGTGAAGAATCAACGCACTGGATTTACGAGAAGTGGCTCGACTAGTAGCATGAGCCCTTTTTCGCTTCCATGATCAAGCCATGAAAAAGTGTATGACCCGGCTAGCAACTTGAGCTTTAAAAGGGAAGTAATTCGCTAAGTAAACAAAGAGATTGCAAATACCTTAAAGATCCTGGAATGTAAATGAAATTCACAACTAAGATATGCAATGGCAAATCATCCACAATAAATATTAAGTACCTACCTACCTACAAAGTTGTTTGACAACATCTTTGAAACTCCGCATAATCCTCAAATCCATAACTAATTTATTTAGATAAAGAACAAAAACGCCAGACCTCGTGCTTCAAAAAGAGATAGAACTCACAACCCTAATCATAACCTCTTGTCAACTTCAAGTACCGTTTCTATTTATTTTATTTGATTTTATTTAAAATGCCGGAACGTTCCCCTTCTTAATCAAAAGAAATCGTTTCAATGGTTGAGTGAAACTGTGAAACCTTTCGTTTTTCACTTTCAGTTTGGTTTTGATGAAATTAATTAAAATGAAAATATCTGAAGTGGTAAATACGGACAACGTGCTGATGAAACGACCACTAGGTAGGTAACCAGGAAAACTCATTCCTGGACAACTTACCTCAAGCTCCTGGTAGTTGTTGTTCTGAGCTTAGCTATCAAAACGTAAAATAAAGCTCACGGATGCAATTTTTTTCTGCAGAATTTTTCATCTTTTCCAGCTGTCAATACTCGGTATATTTATTGGTACTGGTGTTCTTTTCACAAAGTGACTCTACTGGAAAGCCAAATGCTGTGCTCTGTTAAAATATATTTTTGTGGCCTTACTAATGGTGTATTGGGTTTCAATTTGGAACACTTTATATAGCAAAAGTAGGTTACAATGAGCTAAAAATGGTGCGTTTAAATTTAAGAATGGAATATGTCTAAGATGGTTGTATATAAGTTGTTTTTGTTGTTTTAACTTGCCCTACCAAATTATGATAGGAAATATATGTAGGTAGGTACATTAATTTATCGGTTTTGAAAATAAAGCTTAATTAAACACACACAAGGATTTATTTTGTTATTTTTTTTTATATCTTCTGAGGTTAAAATCAAAAATCTCAGTTACAAGATTATGAAATGACCAATGAACTCCGACAAGGGCATGACTTGCCTTTTTAGCCTGGCGTTGCGTTGGAGAAAGCAATCCGTGACTCTGGAACATTTACACTTGGCTTGTAAATAAAAGCAAATTAAATTAAATTAAAGCTAAGTCAAAATCAGAAAGTAACATAAACTTAAGTTTATTTTTTTCACTGTTAATATTTAAGAAAAATTATGTTTGATTTGTTTGTAATAAAAAAATAAAAACGTTCTCTAACCGAAAGCAAAGCAAATCTTGATCTCATCACGACCAAAAATGAACTCTGCACCTCCACACAAATCATATTATGTATGTACATACCATAATTTGTTTTTAAATTCTCCCCTGAAGGAATATTCAAGGTTGTGACTAAGCCGAAAAACTACGAACAGATTTATGAATTTTTGTTTAAAACAAACCGATTTATTTTATACGTTGCCATCGTAGTCATGTTTTCTAAATCTGCTTCCGCTGCCATGCAAAACTAAGTTTTCATCCCAACATCAGGAAAAAGTAAGCTTTTTCGACATGGAAAACTCTTCCTCTAGTTGTTTGTGCACACATGTTCCAGCGTTTTAGCACTTTTCCAGAAATTGAATAGGGCAATCATGTGTGCAGGATATGCTGGTTTGCGAAATAAAACGAATTTATGACTTTAGAACAGATCAAAAAATAGTAGAAAACTCGAATAAAAAACTTTTCCACCAATTAAATAGCAATATATTTAGAAAACACTGAAGCAGTCAGTCCAGGTGCTATTGACACCTATTCGTCGACTCTGAATTTGTGCAAGGGCTTTCAATTTTTGTGTTGTTCATCTGAAAATTTATGTTTTCTTTTTTTGTGTCTTAAATAATAATTCCCGATTTTTATTTTCTAAGGGTGCTAAAAAAAAAATAATCGTATAACAGATAAGGTTTCTTAGTTTTAATCAGTTCACAAGCTTATGGTTTCGTACATAAGTATAATAAGAAATTTGTGTAACGTCGAAGAGATTTTATCTTTGTGGTATTCCCGAACGGAAATAATCTGTATATTTCAAATGCCGCTCACAGGTCAGAGGACCTGTGAAGAAGAAAACTGTTTTTGTGAATGTTTTTTACCCTATAATTCAAAATAACAAATTTATTCACTTCAAAACTGCTACTTTACCTATTTATCGGAAGTCTTACCAGTACACATTTACTTATCTAAGACTCGGGTGCTTAGCCAAAGGCAGTCTGTACTCCTAGCCGTGACAGGCTAAATTTGAACTGGATGAATGGCGTTGACCAGGATGCTCGAAGCATTTGAGTGTGATCACTGATCACTATCACTTCGCGTCGGCCAACGATAAGGATGGCATCGGTCAGGCTGACGATGATGATGAAGAATAGAGTTTTGTATAAATATTGTCAAATGTAAACGTATTCATACATAATCGTACAAAATATACTTCTATAGCAAAACGTTTTTTATAGTAGGTGAGCCGGCTGCTCAATTCCACTCTACATGTCGTCCCGAAACGAAATGTTGAAAAACCATTTCTTGGTATCTGGGATAACTCTAAGCCGCCGACTAGCCTGATTTTATGTGGTGCGATATCATAGTATTTAACTAATGAAAATGCAAACATCGACAAAAATATGTTGCATAACGTCCCGGGATAAAATTTACAGTTTTGGAAAGCTTTAAAACGAAATAATGTGTGATGAGTTAAGATCCACATAGCTTATGTTGGTGACTCCTTATAATATGTTTTATGACCACATGTTTTCCAACAACTTATTCGGTTACTCTATTGATACTCCTTGGCATAGCATATCTAGGCTTTTATAATTTTATTTTTAAAAACACAGAAATCGTCTATTTAAGTTTACTAGCAAGAAAGAATTCCAGAGGTCTTGCAAAAGTAAGTTGGTAAAGTTACGTGCATATTTACGTAACTTATTGTTGAAAGCATTACTTTTATGTTAAATTTTTCATATTTTATTTCAGATGCAATAAAATATACACTGGGGCGTATACGTGTTTTTCATACAATTTTTAATTGTATACGCTTTTTCTTTACTTTTTGCTTGTGAACTTTACGATTTTTGTATGGATTGTAATCTTGTTATTTTTAAGACCTCATGTATCAGCTTGGAACCACTCTTCCTCAAACATTCGGAAAAGTAGCTAAGTCCATTTTGCAAAAAAAATTGCAGCACTTCTTCAAAAGAAATTCATCTTATTTTCGATCGGTACTTCCAGCCTTCAATGAAAGATTTTGAAAGACATAATCGCAATGAAGTTGACGTTCAATTTGCCATACAAGGTCCGCTTCAACCTCGTCCAAATAACTTTAAAGATTGTTTGAAAAATGTTCGCTTCAAAGACTCTTTAGTACATTTTGTAGATACTCACTGGGCGAATGATGAAATGGCTCCATGCTGATATCTTTGACGACGACAAAATTGATGCTATTCAAGAATTCACTTGTTTGATGTGTAAAGTGAAGGGTTGCAATAGTATCAACAATGCACGATTTCAGCTTTTTTAGAAAAAATACGGCAGAACGAAGGAGAATGAACATTTTTTGAAGGAAGTGAAAGGTTTCGATTCCAGTACAATCCCGCCATGCTGGAAATCTTTGAAACAAAAAATGTTGAGAACAGTATATGTAAATTCCATGTGGTTGAATGCGACAGTTGCATCCTGCGTAAACTTTTCTGCAGAAGACTGTGGTTGGTTGGTTCATTGAAAACGGGGTTTTTAAACCACGCTGGTTTGTCGGCGAGTCAACACCTCTCGATGTTGAAGATGTCATATGCATTGCAGAAGATGACAATTTAAATAATGATGACTCTGATGTTGTTATTTCGTCTAGTGATGATTCTGACACGGATTAGACGATGATAGTTACAAATGTTTTTTATTGAAGTTAATTATCTATATCTATACTAATCTATAAAGTAAGACTTTTGTTTGTTTGTCGGTTGTATGTTTGTAGTCGATAAACTAACAAACAAACAAAAGTCTAACCTTATAAATGTAGCTGAATCCTTCTTCGGTGCACTGAATGTGCAGAAGGATATTCTGAAAGTAAAAGAAATAATTATTAATAGGAAAAAACACTGATTTTAATGTACTTACTTTAAAAAAACTGACAGCCGACATCAATTTTTTGAAACGTCTCTATATTCTTCATTTCATTTCATTTCGTTTCATTTCATTCACTCTCTATTGTATATTTAAGGCTGAACTCCTACTTTAGCTTTTGCACCAAGACAATGTTTACACGCGAATTCTTGGGCACGACTTTCTGTACAAAAGAAAATTTTAACATCGATATTCAAAAAAAGCATGGATTTTAGTTTCCAATCCCTGTGCATGAAAATTTCACATTATTAATATTGGTTTTCAAAGAGAAAATTGCATGTAGTTGTAGGTGCATTCAAATGGAAAATTGGAAAATTTCAAAACGGGTTTTCGAATGGAAAATACAAAGTTCTTGATGAAAAACTCGGAAAATTCATAGGTTTCCAAAGGGGAAATTGCATGTAACTGTAAGTGCATTGGTTTTGAAATAGAAAATTGGAAAATTTCAAAATGGTTTTTCATATGGAAAAGGTTCTTTATGAAAAGCTTGGAAAACTTACTGGTTTCCAAAGGGAAAATTTCATGTAACCGTAGGTGCATTGATTTTCAAATGAAAAACTGGAGAATTTCAAAATGAGTTTTCGAATGGAAAATAGAAAGTTCTTGATGAAAAACTCAGAAAACTCATTGGTTTTCAAACAGAAAATTCCACGTAATTGTAGGTGGATTGGTTTTAAAATGGGAAAATTTCTAAATGGGTTTTCGAATGGAAAACAGAAAGTTCTTGATGAAAAACCCAGAAAACTTATTGGTTTCCAAAGGGAAAATTGCATGTAATTGTAGGTGCATTGGTTTTCAAATGAAAAACTGGAAAATTTCAAAATGGGAATGGAAAGTTGTTGATGAAAAACTCGAAAAACTCATTGGTTTTCAAACCGAAAGTTCCACGTAATTGTAGGTGGATTGGTTTTCAAATTTGAGAATTTGAAAATGTGTTTTCGAATGAAAAACAGAAAGTTCTTGATGACAAACTCGGAAAACTTATTGTTTTCCAAAGGGAAAATTGCATGTAATTGTAGGTGCATTGGTTTTCAAATGAAAAACTGGAAAATTTCAAAATGGGAATGGAAAGTTGTTGATGAAAAACTCGAAAAACTCATTGGTTTTCAAACCGAAAATTCCACGTATTTGTAGGTGCATTGGTTTTTCATTTCATTTCATTTTCATTTCATTTTCATTTTATTTGTATATTTGCTAACACTTTAAGATAAATCTTGTAAGGGAAAATTGCATGTAACCGTAGGTGCATTGATTTTCAAATGGAAAACTGGAAAATTTCAAAATGGGTTTTCGAATGGAAAATAGAAAGTTATTGATGAAAAACTAAGAAACTTCATTGGTATTGAAAGGGAAAATTACATGTAATTGCAGGTCCATTGGTTTTAAATGGAAAACTGGAAAATCTTGGATAGGTTAGTCGGAAAACTCTGCGAGAGCACAAAGAACTTCAACACCTAATTTGTGTTTGTATGTCGGGTAAAGACTCATCCTCAATGCATTTATATAAATTTTCACTGTAGGTAAAGGCTTGGTAAAATCAAATTTTTGTTACAGACTTACTGGAAATCACTAAATAAGGGGGGCAATTGAAAACTGTATTTAGTGTTGATTTTTGTGTAATAGTCAAAACACACCATAAAAACGAGAATTTGTTAAATTTTTCAACGAAATTTGATTTTTCTGCATGCTTAAATGAGAGTAGAAAGTTAGTTTTAAAGCTTGGAAAAACTCAGATATGTAATTTTTATGTTAATTGGATTCAAGTAAATTGCATTTTAACAATACCTGTGTTAGTAACAATTATTATTTATGAGTTGCTCTGAAGGGTGGCGAGACGAAGTTCGCAGGGTCGGCTAGTTGTTAATAAAAGGAACTGATTTATTCATTGAGGCGTGAAATTTTCATTTTTTTCTAAACTTGCAATGAGAGGAATAATGGGAATAATGGAACAGAGAAGGGTTTTGGTGCTAGGTTTGTATGAGTGCACAGTGCACACCTCACAGTGGCTTAAAAACAATTAATTTAATTATTTGGATTATTATTTCGTTTTTCTCGTTATTCGCTCGCTAACTTTGAATGCTGGCAAGTTTAGATTCGCACCAGATTAGCCCTGGCAAGTTCACGCCATTAGCTTAAAAACATTGAGGTAAACATTCTAGCAAAATTTCAAGTCGGGACGCGATGTGACATATTTTCCACGAGTTTTGTATAAATATTGTCAAATGTAAACGTATTCATACATAATCGTACAAAATATACTTCTATGTGCCTGGCTACACAGGGATTTTTCAGTGCCCTAACGAGTGAGTTTGTGGCAAGAGAAACGAAACGTACAGGGGGAAGATGCTCACGAAGCGAACTGAATTTTCTGCGTGAGCAATACAGTTTCATTCCTAAATTGTTCCTCTTTTTGATGTTTGCTTATTTTCTTTCTGACTTTGTCGTTGTCATTTAAATAAATTCTTTGTACATATATACGTGTGTTTTTTTTTAATATCTCTAGTTTAATATTTGATTGCCGTACATATTTTTCAACCACCTTGGAGTAATTATTACTTTTTATATCGTGACCAATTATGTGAAAAATTCAAAAATTAAAACAGACAAATTCTCGAAACAAAAGAACAGCCAGATCAGAATGAATATTGCTATGTACGTGTCCAATGAGGCTAATGCATTTGGCCAAAACCACATAGAAAAAGTGAACGACGTTAAAGAAGACAAGGCCTTTCCTGTTTGCTTCATGTTGACCAAAAATGAGAACTGACCTACATAAATACCAAAATTGAATCTATCGCCTGTTTTGAAAGCAATTTTTTATATCTTAAAGTTTCCATTAATCTCATTAACTAATAAAATTTAATTTATTGTTACCAATTTTATAATAGCAACACAAATACAAATGGTTTATACTTTTCTATAGAAGAATGTTGTCAGAAAATACAAACGCGAGACATCTAAATTGTTACATTTGCGTTCGGGTTGAACAAACCCGGACATTCTTGAATTCTCGCCGATTTCGAATTTCGATTCGATTTTTATGTATGTATGTACCAGTCTTTCAAGGATCGATGGTGCTGATGTCCTCGGGGGTACTCAGTGAAAACATGGATACACACAGCTCTTAAAAAAGTTAGCAAATGGGATACTATGTGGACTTGGAGTTAACGAAAATAAGACTGAACTGATGTTATTCACTACCAGATATAAAATACCCTCCTTGCCAAAATTAAATGGACAACAACTTGCTTTATCCAAAAAGCTAAGTACCTAGGAGTTATCCTAGACCCCAAGCTAAATTGGAAAAGTAACATAGAAGAAATAGTTAAGAAAGCTATAATCGCTTTCTACTCTTGTAATAAAATCTATAGGAAAAAATGGGGACAAAGGCCTAATATGATACAGATACTTTGGATCTATTGGCACTATCTCGAGACAGATATGGCCCACATACGACCAGAAACGTACCAAGGAACTTCTGAATAAACCTAGGTCAGACATTAATAAGATAGTTGCCATGTGCGCTGGCCAGTCGGACAACATGACTTGAAGCTTGGTACTCCAAACAACGTATTTTGTCCAGCACTTTTTGTGAAATGCCAGAACAGTGGCTTTGGCTGTTCCCTTCCTACGCGAGCTTAGCGAACTTTCAAATATTAAGATTAAGAACTTGATTCTCTATCTTAACAAAACCAATTTAAACACTCCAAATCTCTATTATGCACTTAACTGTGTTTTTTTATAATTTATTCATTTAAGGTAACACGTTTATGGTATTGAAACGGCGAAAATAAAGGGCTAATTATGTTCCTGGAGAGATCCTGCCCAGAAGAGCCATTCTCACCTGCCTACCCACCTATACATACCTATACATATGTCCAAAATAAGGTTTGAATAATAATTTTTTGCGTCGTCAAAATTTATTGTCACTGTCATAATTTAAAAAAATGTCAAACAAAAAAGAGACATTTCACGTTCCCCGCAACGAAATGGAAAAAAATAACGTGAGTAAGCACAACAATGTG
Source organism: Sphaerophoria taeniata (assembly GCA_943590905.1). Classification (NCBI taxonomy): domain Eukaryota; kingdom Metazoa; phylum Arthropoda; class Insecta; order Diptera; family Syrphidae; genus Sphaerophoria; species Sphaerophoria taeniata. Next base: position 60,059,565 of record OX016541.1, on the reverse strand, counting down.
TAGCCACCGCACGTGATTTTTCAGTAGCTTGAAAAATCCCTGTGTAGCCAGGCACTATAGCAAGACGTTTTTTATAGTAGGTGAGCCGGCTGCTCAATTCCACTCTACATGTCGTCCCGAAACGAAATGTTGAAAAACCATTTCTTGGTATCTGGGATAACTCTAAGCCGCCGACTAGCCTGATTTTATGTGGTGCGATATCATAGTATTTAACTAATGAAAATGCAAACATCGACAAAAATATGTTGCATAACGTCCCGGGATAAAATTTACAGTTTTGGAAAGCTTTAAAACGAAATAATGTGTGATGAGTTAAGATCCACATAGCTTATGTTGGTGACTCCTTATAATATGTTTTATGACCACATGTTTTCCAACAACTTATTCGGTTACTCTATTGATACTCCTTGGCATAGCATATCTAGGCTTTTATAATTTTATTTTTAAAAACACAGAAATCGTCTATTTAAGTTTACTAGCAAGAAAGAATTCCAGAGGTCTTGCAAAAGTAAGTTGGTAAAGTTACGTGCATATTTACGTAACTTATTGTTGAAAGCATTACTTTTATGTTAAATTTATCATATTTTATTTCAGATGCAATAAAATATACACTGGGGCGTATACGTGTTTTTCATACAATTTTTAATTGTATACGCTTTTTCTTTACTTTTTGCTTGTGAACTTTACGTTTTTTGTATGGATTGTAATCTTGTTATTTTTAAGACCTCATGTATCAGCTTGGAACCACTCTTCCTCAAACATTCGGAAAAGTAGCTAAGTCCATTTTGCAAAAAATTTGCAGCACTTCTTCAAAAGAAATTCATCTTATTTTCGATCGCTACTTCCAGCCTTCAATAAAAGATTTTGAAAGACATAATCGCAATGAAGTTGACGTTCAATTTGCCATACAAGGTCCGCTTCAACCTCGTCCAAATAACTTTAAAGATTGTTTGAAAAATGTTCGCTTCAAAGACTCTTTAGTACATTTTGTAGCTACTCACTGGGCGAATGATGAAATGGCTCCATGCTGATATCTTTGACGACGACAAAATTGATGCTATTCAAGAATTCACTTGTTTGATGTGTAAAGTGAAGGGTTGCAATAGTGTCAACAATGCACGATTTCAGCTTTTTCAGAAAAAATACGGCAGAACGAAGGAGAATGAAAATTTTTTGAAGGAAGTGAAAGGTTTCGATTCCAGTACAATCCCGCCATGCTGGAAATCTTTGAAACAAAAAATGTTGAGAACAGTATATGTAAATTCCATGTGGTTGAATGCGACAGTTGCATCCTGCGTAAACTTTTCTGCAGAAGACTGTGGTTGGTTGGTTCATTGAAAACGGGGTTTTTAAACCACGCTGGTTTGTCGGCGAGTCAACACCTCTCGATGTTGAAGATGTCATATGCATTGCAGAAGATGACAATTTAAATAATGATGACTCTGATGTTGTTATTTCGTCTAGTGATGATTCTGACACGGATTAGACGATGATAGTTACAAATGTTTTTTATTGAAGTTAATTATCTATATCTATACTAATCTATAAAGTAAGACTTTTGTTTGTTTGTCGGTTGTATGTTTGCAGTCGATAAACTAACAAACAAACAAAAGTCTAACCTTATAAATGAAGCTGAATCCTTCTTCGGTGCACTGAATGTGCAGAAGGATATTCTGAAAGTAAAAGAAATAATTATTAATAGGAAAAAACACTGATTTTAATGTACTTACTCGAAAATTTTGTTTTGAATTTAAAAAAACTGACAGCCGACATCAATTTTTTGAAACGTCTCTATATTCTTCATTTCATTTCATTTCGTTTCATTTCATTCACTCTCTATTGTATATTTAAGGCTGAACTCCTACTTTAGCTTTTGTACCAAGACAATGTTTACACGCGAATTCTTGGGCACGACTTTCTGTACAAAAGAAAATTTTAACATCGATATTCAAAAAAAGCATGGATTTTAGTTTCCAATCCCTGTGCATGAAAATTTCACATTATTAATATTGGTTTTCAAAGAGAAAATTGCATGTAGTTGTAGGTGCATTCAAATGGAAAATTGGAAAATTTCAAAACGGGTTTTCGAATGGAAAATACAAAGTTCTTGATGAAAAACTCGGAAAATTCATAGGTTTCCAACGAGAAAATTGCATGTAACTGTTAGTGCATTGGTTTTGAAATAGAAAATTGGAAAATTTCAAAATGGTTTTTCATATGGAAAAGGTTCTTTATGAAAAGCTTGGAAAACTTACTGGTTTCCAAAGGGAAAATTGCATGTAACCGTAGGTGCATTGATTTTCAAATGAAAAACTGGAGAATTTCAAAATGAGTTTTCGAATGGAAAAAAGAAAGTTCTTGATGAAAAACTCAGAAAACTCATTGGTTTTCAAACAGAAAATTCCACGTAATTGTAGGTGGATTTGTTTTAAAATAGGAAAATTTCTAAATGGGTTTTCGAATGGAAAACAGAAAGTTCTTGATGAAAAACCCAGAAAACTTATTGGTTTCCAAAGGGAAAATTGCATGTAATTGTAGGTGCATTGGTTTTCAAATGAAAAACTGGAAAATTTCAAAATGGGAATGGAAAGTTGTTGATGAAAAACTCGAAAAACTCATTGGTTTTCAAACCGAAAGTTCCACGTAATTGTAGGTGGATTGGTTTTCAAATTTGAGAATTTGAAAATGTGTTTTCGAATGAAAAACAGAAAGTTCTTGATGACAAACTCGGAAAACTTATTGTTTTCCAAAGGGAAAATTGCATGTAATTGTTGGTGCATTGGTTTTCAAATGAAAAACTGGAAAATTTCAAAATGGGAATGGAAAGTTGTTGATGAAAAACTCGAAAAACTCATTGGTTTTCAAACCGAAAATTCCACGTATTTGTAGGTGCATTGGTTTTTCATTTCATTTCATTTTCATTTCATTTTTATTTTATTTGTATATTTGCTAACACTTTAAGATAAATCTTGTAAGGGAAAATTGCATGTAACCGTAGGTGCATTGATTTTCAAATGGAAAACTGGAAAATTTCAAAATGGGTTTTCGAATGGAAAATAGAAAGTTATTGATGAAAAACTAAGAAACTTCATTGGTATTGAAAGGGAAAATTACATGTAATTGCAGGTCCATTGGTTTTAAATGGAAAACTGGAAAATCTTGGATAGGTTAGTCGGAAAACTCTGCGAGAGCACAAAGAACTTCAACACCTAATTTGTGTTTGTATGTCGGGTAAAGACTCATCCTCAATGCATTTATATAAATTTTCACTGTAGGTAAAGGCTTGGTAAAATCAAATTTTTGTTACAGACTTACTGGAAATCACTAAATAAGGGGGGCAATTGAAAACTGTATTTAGTGTTGATTTTTGTGTAATAGTCAAAACACACCATAAAAACGAGAATTTGTTAAATTTTTCAACGAAATTTGATTTTTCTGCATGCTTAAATGAGAGTAGAAAGTTAGTTTTAAAGCTTGGAAAAACTCAGATATGTAATTTTTATGTTAATTGGATTCAAGTAAATTGCATTTTAACAATACCTGTGTTAGTAACAATTATTATTTATGAGTTGCTCTGAAGGGTGGCGAGACGAAGTTCGCAGGGTCGGCTAGTTGTTAATAAAAGGAACTGATTTATTCATTGAGGCGTGAAATTTTCATTTTTTTCTAAACTTGCAATGAGAGGAATAATGGGAATAATGGAACAGAGAAGGGTTTTGGTGCTAGGTTTGTATGAGTGCACAGTGCACACCTCACAGTGGCTTAAAAACAATTAATTTAATTATTTGGATTATTATTTCGTTTTTCTCGTTATTCGCTCGCTAACTTTGAATGCTGGCAAGTTTAGATTCGCACCAGATTAGCCCTGGCAAGTTCACGCCATTAGCTTAAAAACATTGAGGTAAACATTCTAGCAAAATTTCAAGTCGGGACGCGATGTGACATATTTTCCACGAATATCGCGTCATTCAAAGCGAGTTGCCACGGTCTTTGCACCAAATACGGGGTGGCAAGTCCTTGTTTTTGGAATGGGCAGTTAAAAAGCTTTCCAAAACTGTAAATTTTATCCCGGGACGTTATGCAACATATTTTTGTCGCTTTTTGCATTTTCATTAGTTCTATGATATCGCATCACATAAAATCAGGCAAGTCGGCAGTTAAGAGTTATCCCAGACACCAAGAAATGGTTTTTCAACATTTCGTTTCGGGACGACACATGTAGAATGGGATTGAGCAGCCGTCTCTTGGACTATTATAACAACTTACAAAAAATGTATGTTCGAAATCGAACACCATAAGCATAAACTTTCGTTAGTGTATATCCTTTTTAAACCACAAATAATGTATTATAAAGAAGAATTTCAAATCATGACATAAAATCTGTAGAGTGAAATGCACTTCGACAAGTGACCTAATGAACATTCTTCCCTTGAGATTGAGATTTCCAATAAAACGTCTTTCAGTTGGAAAATTTCCATCATGATGTGTAAATTTTGAATGAAATAAAATGTGATTCAAAATACATTTCCAAGCACAATTCGTTCACAACCTGATTCATGAATTTCTGAAAATACGTGCAAATCTTTGTAACCTTTCCGCCATTTTTACAAAATGTATTAAAATTTCTTTAAAAAAACCAATGTAAATGGATACAGTTGTGGCTATCGATACATTTTTGTTTAATGGGATTTAAAGACCAATACAGCAAGAAAACCAGCAATGCAAGAAATTTCGAGAGCTTTTTTGTGAGATAATTCAACAAAACAAATTTTAAAATTTTTTTAAAATTGAATTTAGTTTAAAATTTTTACTCTTCTCCAAGAATAACTTATAAAAAAGTCCTTACTTTCTTGTTTAGTGTTGACTATTCCAAGAAAATGTTTCATTGAATTTCTCAACATGAACAAGATATCCCTTTGAGGATGCTTGGGTAGATAGATAGTCAGTCTGTGTTCCATGAGAAATAAAGACCAAAAACTTTGGGTATCCTTTGGGTTTTAATTGAATGCATGAAATTTAGTTCAAGGAAACGAGATAGTTTGAAAGAAGTCAGTATTGGCATATCTTTTATTCCTTGATAGTTTTCAGTTGTTTTTTTTTTTTTTTTAAAAGGATGAAAACAAATCGATTAAATGTTCTTCGGATTAACGTATTCTTTTTGATACCGGAAACAAAAACAGTTGTTTAAGTTCGATGTTGTTCATTTTTTAAACGTATGCAATGGATGGTAGTTTTTTTTTTGTAAACATTTTACTAAGATTTTCTGGAAACATGTTGATAGACTATGTCCTTAATAAAATGTTCCGATGATGAACTTTTTCTGAACGACAGCAATCAACGTCGAAAAGCAAGCATTTTGCTCACCATACGAACATCCACACATTTCTCAACAGTTTGGAAAACAAAAAAAGTATCAAAGGAAAGGAATCTTCATTTACACAAGGTGATTGTTTTTTTTTTTTTAGCTCCCGACATCTTCTCAAAACAGCCGAGTAAATAGTCAAGTATGGAGTATATACATAAAAGTAGTCTAAGTCCTTTAGAAACAGGACATTGAACAAGTTACTTACGTTTAATGGAAATGTTGCACTTGCGTGTATATAAGTGCCAGTAATGCTATTGCATCTAACGGAAGAAATCTTGTGTAAGTTTTTGTGAACACGATGTGTACTGTAACATGTTGCTGGCAGGATACAGGTGTGCTGGAAAAAAATAAGATTTATCAGGAACAAGTTCACTGTGGAGCAAATGTGTACGAGAAAAATATTCTTGTAATTTATGGTTATTAATGTAATCTTTTTTAACCAAGGTGGGTGTGTGATAAAAATTGAATGTCAAATGAAAAGTAGGTACGGGTATATTTTCATCACTTAAGAATTCAGTATCAATCTTTTTTAAACCATAAATCATTGCACCTTCTTAGAGCAGCGTTCTTGCAAAACAAAAAGATTACATTACATTACATTTCACAGTACTTCGCACATAAATGTAACGAACTACAGACACATAGCAGCACTGGTGACTGAGACCATCGGCTGGGACAGAACAATACATTTATACAACAGAGAGAGACAGATAGACACATAGAAAGAAAGCACACATAACAGAAACCTACGTGGCTCAGAGGAGGAGACTTAGATTTGTATTGTCTCATGTTATCGCACAGGTGGCCTCAGATAAGCTGGCGATTTTTGTAGAAAAAGAATGCTGCTGAAGCTGGGGTTTGAACCCAAAACAAAAAGATTTACGGTGCAATATTGGAATCGGTTCCTCTTTTAGGGTGCGATTTTATGTGAACTGGCACAGTTAATGTACTTGAAGGAATTATCTTGAGCTTAATGCAGATGAACTTTGTTTCTATAATAGTAAATTTTACCTTTATTTATAGCAGAGTAGTTATTGTCAATAAATTATTTTGAAACCGTGCTGATTTGTGTTGCACTTATAGTCTTATAGGTACTCTTTACATTTCTTTTGATTTGGTGTTGGCATGGGAAACTGTTTTACATCTTCCTGTTATTGTAAAAGTTCTACCTTCCAAAAAACCTTGTCTTATAATGATTTATGCGAACACTGAACACAAACATAATGTACTTGTATACCTATATCATCTTTTGTTTTGTTATTATTTGTGAATTCTAATTTTCCTCCCCGGCAAGTACCTTCTTTGTGGCTGCACTGTTATAACTCAGAATGCTGCTTTGAAAGTATAACAATGAAATCGTTAACATAATGGAAGTGACAATAAGGGCAAGGATTTAACGCTTTTATGATGACTTGGTATTCATCCAGCCTTCCACTGTTTTGGAGGTCTTGAGAAAACTTTTCATTTGCTCATTAGTATGACATCTTACAACAGAATCCCTCAGGCAATATTAATATACATGCATGGAATCTTTTTCTTATTTTGACTCAGAGCGCTCTTACAAAAATAAAGTTGAAGATGAATAAAATGGAGGAATTATTTAAGAACGGTTTCAGAAAAACAAAGCATGAAATAGAGGTTTATCATTTAAAAACATTACGACTCATTCATTTCGTGGTTTCAAGTTAGTAGCGCTATTATTTTTAACGTGTCAAACTTAACTATCATTTGAATTTTTCCATAGTAGAAACTTCTTGGGTGTTGGAAGAACAGACAACAGATAAAGACCGATTTTTCGAACATTTTTCTTAGCGATGAGGCACATTTCTCACTTGGTGGGTATGTAAACAAATAAAATTGGGGTATATGGAGCTCAGAAAAACCCACGAGTGATCGAATAGGTGCCATTGAATCCAGAAAAAGTGCCTGTTTGGTGTGCTCTATGGTCGAAGGGTGTCATTGGTCCGTATTTTTTCAAAGATGCCAATAGGCGGACAGTTACAGCGATATGGTCGAATGACATCCTTTTTTTTTGGCCGGTGCGGTGATTGAATTTCATGACTTGGACGATATGTGGTTCCAACAAGAAGGGGCAAAAAGCTCGACCAAATAAAACTTTAATATGCAAGAAGTTTCCTGGTCGCTTGATTTCACGTCTATTAGCCACCAAGATCATGCAATTTAAAACCGTTAGATTTGTTTTCTGTTGGGCTACGCAAAGGACAGATTTTGTGGGAATATTTCCCGAACTCTAGACGCATTAAAAACAATTATTACTCAAGTCTTGGCTGAGATACCGCCCGATATGTGCGAAAAAATGGTTGATTATCTCAAAGAATCACATGCTGCGAAAACTCCTGCGGTGGCCATTTAAATGATATTGTTTTCCACACTTAATTACCGAGAGATGAATGACTCTTTACTTTAAGATTTTATGTGTATACTTTCTTTAAGCTTTTCCTTCGCATTGAAACATTTCCAGACTAGTATTTCAATACTTCCCAACTTTCTTGAAAAATAATGGATAAAGGCCGGCCATTCACTGCATGTAAGACAATAGGACGCCAACAATTTGTTGATTTGCGCGTGTTCTTGAAGGCTATATCCTACCATGCTGATTAGGTCAGACACAGTGACAGTTAATTTGACAGCTGTAGCTTCAAAAAGATGACAGCTATCAACTTTCAAAGTTCGCAAGTCCATATTAAAAGACTTTCAAAAATCTGTGCTATTTTTCTATTGACTTAATTAGATAGTATAGTATAAACTTTAAATATCCCATTTTAGTGTCAATCTAGTATTTTCCATTGAAATTCAATTATCTGCAAATTTATCTTATCAAATTGATTGACATTTTTTCCCATGAATTCGCAATGAAATATTTCGTTCAATAAAAGTTCCCCGAAGAAGGAAAGTAAGACTAAACTGAAAAGGCAAAACAAATTGCCAAAAAATAGGCCAAGGTTTCTCTTTTCTCGGAATGGAATTTAAGTTAATCCAGCTCACTTCAATGACCTAATTTTTTCAACGCATTATTTATTACTTCCAAGTTCCAAGCCATTGACAGATTGCCTTTTAGGTTTTGCTTTGTACTTGTTTAATTCTTATTTATTCCCATTTTAATATTGTGTCATTGTGTGTTTTATTTTAATATATATTTTACCATCGCCAAACATCTTACATACGTATGTATAAATAAATATTTTTCTGGAAGTCAAAAGAATACAATATGAAAAATTAATCATGACATTGTCACCAGAGAAAAACTTACTTACTTACTTACAAATAATAATGATCACATCCAGATTACATTAACAATTCATGGGCAAACCGAGCCAATGCTGCTATCAAAAATGTTTGCAAAATGAGTTTTTCAATATTGAATAAGAAGGTTAAGCGGATAGAAGCTTGGAACCCTTTTCGGGTGTCATTAATAAATAATCAGATTAACTATAAAAAAGTTGACGGAAAAGATGATAAATAAAATAAAATAAAATAAATAAAAAAAACCCTAATTATAATAACTGTTAATTTTTTTAATATTTGCAATTGCAATTGACATTTGGAAAGGGTTCGAATTCAAATTTTTTTCTAAAGACGAATTTTACGGAATAAAAGAATTCTCTTTGTTCTGTGTTGACTGTGTTGACTGTGTAAGCAGTCTACTTATTTTTTTCTCCATTCAATCCGCAAACCATTAAAGTAAACTTCTTTTCTTCTCAATCGATTCATTTTTCAAAAGATGAAAGCAAGGAAACAGAAACGGTTTCATTTATTGTTCGATACAAAATATTTTGCCTTTATCTAGTCTGTATGTACCTCTTAAAGAAAAATCATGGCAAACGTCATGCTGGCAAAAGTAAAGGAAAAATTTGTTCACTACTCAAGAGACGAAAGACAGCGTGAAGTAAGACTTCAGAGGAAACTAAATAAAGGCTTAATACAGTTTTGATCAATATCCTCGCTTTTAAGATACACCTTATATTTATTAAAATTATATTCTTCCATAAAAAAGACTTTTTAATTGAGGTTTTTGATTTGATTACCGTGGTTTTAAATTCTAAGAATGCTGCTGCGACTGCAAAACTTAACACAGCGGTACTACAACAATAGAGCAAGTCTCATTTTCCCTTATGTTTTCAATCCAAAGGCTGCACTAGTGTCCAGAAAACGATGCGTGCTGAGTACAATATGGCGATGCTAGCAGAACGATCTTGGAACCCATCAATGATTAATTGAATAATTTTGCATTTTTAAAAAGTAGCAATAATGGATGTGTTTGAGGACACAAATGGAGTACTTCGCATCTTATCAATAATTTCGGAAACTGAATAAGTGTGTCCAAAATTGGCCAAAAAATTGCTCCGGAAATCAGAATAGGTACTTGATTCATCAATTTGTAAGAATATTTCGGCAGCGGAATCGGGCTTCATCAATCGACGAATGCTTTTTAATTTGAACACACTATCACCGTGAACGGAATCACATGGTCGCTCAAAAGCGCTGATCCATTTCTAAGCATCGTATGTATCATCACCAGAAAACAATAGTAAGGAATATTGAATGTCCTTAAACGAAAGTTAATACGAAGGCGACGAAGAACTTGCAAAATTTTCTTCTTGTCCAGCTAGTTCACGACGCAATTCAATCAGCTTAAGTTTCTTTTCAATCATCTGAATTTCTTTATCCATCTCAGCTTCATTTCCAGAAACGGATTCTTGAATCTGTTGTGACAAATCAGAATTTATTGTCTTACCAGGACGTTCAATATTTTCTGCTTCGATGAAATGGTCTTCGGAATAATTGTCTTCACAATTTTTTTCATAAAGCTCACGTAGCACAGTGTGGGAATTCGCACATCTAGCGTCATTTTATTCAAAAAATGATATGCTTCAATTGATAGCAAAACCGGTTTTTCGTAAAGCTAAAATAGTGGATTGAACGATATGAAACAAATTTTGGGAAACAAATTATGTTAACTAAGAAAAAATGAGCCATGATGTAGAAGTTAGTGATAATCTTTGTTCTAATTTGGTTATACTGGTCACTTCGAACTTTATTTATTTTTGATACGTGTAGTGCGTGTTTTGGTGAAAGTTTTTTTTTTTCTAATTAAATTTATACTTAATAATATTAAAATTAGTAAATTTATGTAGTTTTATTCTTTTAACATATTTGTGGTGGTGGATAAAGTTAAAAAATGTGTATTTTTGTGGGTATTTTTACATTTAATGGATCAGAAAAACTAAGTTCCACAAAGTTCCGCCTTGAAATTAGGTACACCGCAAAGCTTGACATCTTTACTATTTAAAACTATCAAAAAGTTTTGCGCGTTTTTGCGCGCCTTTAAATTGAAGTCATTTTTCGCCATAGCTAAGAAGCTATGCTGGCTTAAGAAGCATTCCGAAAAAGAGGAACAGTATAGAACCTGAGGTTGTGGAACTCTTAGAGTTTCGTTTTTAAGATGTATCTATATTTTTTTCTGTGTTTATGCAATTTGCTAAAAATAAAAACAATTTCCGTGCAAGAAATCATCGCTAATGTGTCATTTTTTTTGATTTTGACACATATATTTTTTAACTTAAGTGCCAATAAATATGAGAAAATGACGAGTAAAATTGCACTTAATAAGGAAAATAATTTTTTTTTACAAAAATTTCGACTTTAAAATTGAATTTATAGAAGACTGCGCTGTTCAGACCTATGATTTATAATGAATAAAAAATTAGCTTCCAGAAAAACTATACCAAATTATCGTGGGCATTTATCATCGCTTTTTACAAACCATATTTTTTTATTTAACCAAGTTTTTTCGAAAAATGCCCCTCCCGCTTAAACGGGGGGAGATAGACCCCCCTCCTAGAACAATTTTTTGCTTGTTTTAATGTCAATTATCAATTTCGAGTATTAATAAAAATTTTAAAAATAAATTTCAAAAATGTGAAAAAACGGCGGATTTGTGACTCATTTTTCAAGAACTTCGACCAAATAAGAAAAAAAAATAACTATTACATTTCATTTCATGGGTATTTTGCAGTAAACTAAGAAAGAAATAATTATCAAAAACTTCAAATCACAAGCGTTATTAGTTTAATACCGCTAGATGTGCGAATTCCCACACTGTGCGTAGTTGAGCAACTTTTGCATCTGCTGCAAATTGTACGTTTCGCTCGGTTAACCAAGCTATCAATTCTTGCTTCATCATTGTTGATGGAATGATGACATATCTTGGCTTATTTTTCAAAATTGCGGAAAATTAAAGAAAATATTGAAGGTATATAGGGCTGGCCCACTTCTGAAGTTGTGGACGATGGCTTGATTTAAAAGGTTTTTATTTATTTAAACAGGACTGTTTCGTCTCACAGATATTTTTAATATTAATTTGTTTAATGATTTTCTTATTCTCTATTTTTTACTCTGACATTGATTTAATAAAAAATAATAAGCAGCAAGTTAAAATTAAACAAGTAGGTAAATAATAAATGTTTGAATGTGAGATATATTCATACAACTTAGGATGGTATAAATACATATTTACAATTTATCCATTTTTTAATATTTCGTTCGATCGCTACCGATTTGCACATCTTCCATGAGCTCTCAAAGCCGCCCTGTTAATGAAAATTAAGGAAAAAAAATGTAAGCTTGGGGATGCAGAAGCAAAAATACAATATTAAACTAACGCTAATCGATTTCTCAATATTGAATCTACATTGTTTGTATTATAATATGCTTTTACATATACATACATACCTTCAAATATCGGAGAGAATTGTTTTTGACTTCAACTCCTGCAAGGTCGTTTATATCATTAAACACAGAACTTTTAACATCCGATTGAATTACCACGCGACTACCGACTGATAATTCATGTGTTCATTTGAAAATAAAATAAATTTTCAAATTGTTTTAACCATCGTATTGACAACCAAAATATTCTATTTGATTATTCCAGTTGTTAAAACGACAACTTTGATTTTCAAACTAGATACAAGAATTTGAAAATTTCAAATCGTCCCATTTACTATCAAGTTCTAAAATTTTGAGACGAATTTTGAAAATTTACATCACATTGACAATTTTTTTCATCAGTATGACAATTTTCGGTTAACAGTAATTGTCAATATGACAACGGTTTTTTTTTCAGTGTTAACACACTGCATTTGCAGTCGCACTTTCATGATTTGCCAGGTCAGCAAATCACATCTTTATGTAATTTCCCACAGATTAAGAGAATCATAATGGGCCTATTTCGTTTACGAAGCAGATTTCGATTGCAAGTAGTGAGCTTCGGGGTAGGTATCTGTTAAGGAAATCATATCATATTAGTTCTTTAAGAACAAACTTTTCATGAATTGCTTTACATGACATCATCACACATCATTCAACGATATAACGGTATGAAAATAGGCGTTACTGCTTGATATTTGTCTTGACATGTATTAACGATGTCGTCAATTATACAAATTTGGTTTCTTCTTCACCCATCAATGTCTGCATAAGGTTACCATTTCTGTCAAATGCGGAGCACCAATTCAATTGCAGAGTATAGGGGAAATCTTTAACATCTAATGGAGCGTGGACAGTTTGACCAAAACCTGCAGATATCGAAGTAAAACAAGTTGCACCAAAAATTATGATTTTGACTATCATTTTAACAATTTGCAAGATATAAAATGAATAAATATATGGAACATATATTTTTTCAAAAAGCTATGCGGTAAAACATCAAACTTAACACTGTATTCAAAAGTTTTCCTAACTGATTATAAGCTACTTTAATATAATTTAGGTATTTGATATGGACAGTAAAATTTTTATAACAATAAACAACATTTTGTACTTTTAAGACTTTTACTGTGCATAAAGTAAGTGTACGCCACCCTAATTCGAATATGTAATTGAATATTAGTCATAAGAAGGGATTTTTGAAATTTGGTATTTTCAAGGGTAAACAGGTGTTATTATATTCTATGGTCGAAAATATTATTTTTCAAAGTGCAACAATAATGCGTGTTATTCTTAATGTTATTACACATCTTCACTACAAAGGTGTTAGAAACACATTTTTAAAGCTCAAACAAAATTTTAATTGTAAAGATTAAAGTATTCATAATTTTTGCAATGCATGTTTTTATTTTTATTCAAAACTGTCGTGCCTTGATTTGAAGAATAAAATGGAACTCCCGAACCCCGAAGGTTTCTGGGATGGTACAATGAATATTCAGCTGTTGGCTCCATAGTCATTCAATGAATTTCAAAAACTCCTTGACGGAGTTTCATTTAATTCTTCAAATCAAGGCAGGACGACGTCTGCCGGGTCAGCTAGAGCGCCACAGGACTCATCTGTCAAATGAGCTACATATTAAACTTATATTTTCTGTATGAGTTAGAGTCGCCTCTGGCCACCGATATGGCGCTAGTTGACATGTGTCAAAATTTCCTTAGCATGTTAATGCTTCCATAGGCCGATTGGTGCGCCACAGTATACTCATCTGTCAAATTAGCTGTATATTAAACTTATATTCTCTGTAAAAGCTAGAGTCACCTCTGGCCACCGATATGGCGCTAGATGATAAATGTCGTAATTCTCTAAGCAAGTAAATGCTTCCATTGGCTGATTGGTGCGCCACAGTACTCATCTGTCAAATGAGGTATATATTAAACTTATATTCTCTGTATGAGTAAGGGTCGCCTCTGGCCACCGGTATGGCGCTAGTTGATAAATGTCGTAATTCTCTTAGCAAGTAAATGCTTCCATTGGCTGATTGGTGCGCCATAGTACTCATCTGTCAAATGAGCTATATATTAAACTTATATTCTCTGTATGAGTTAGAGTCGCCTCTGGCCACCGGTATGGCGCTAGGTGATATGTGTCCAAATTCTCGTAGCAAATTCTCTCTTAGGCCGGTTGGTGCTCCAGAGGACTCATCTGTCAAATGAGCTATATATTAAACTTATATTCTCTGTAAGAGCTAGGGTCGCCTCTGGCCACCGGTATGGCGCTAGTTGACATGTGTCAAAATTCCCTTAGCAAGTTAGTGCTTCCATAGGCCGATTGGTGCGCCACAGTACTCATCTGTCAAATGAGCTATACAGGGTGATTCACGAGCGTTGTGCCAAAAAGCTAGAGCGTGTAGGTTGAGTTGAGACAAGAAAAAAATCGTATGGGAGGGGGGGTCTATTCCCCCCCGTTTAGCCAGGAGGGGCAATTTTCTGAAAAATTGACTTATTTTGTAAAAAAAATATTAAAAATCAACGGCTTAGTTTACAACACCGTGCTATACTTTTCTGAAAAGCTAAAAACTTTTTCTTTCACCTTGTTTTTAAAATAAATTGTTTTAACGAATAGTTTAAAAAAAATAAATTTTCAAACTCAAAATTTTCAAAAAAAAAGCCAATAAAAAATGTTTGAACTAATTTTTTTCAAAATTTTATGTAATTAAGTACTAATTTTGTTTTAAAAATTCAATGCCGTTGTTAATTTTTAGTCGAAAACAGAAAACCGGATGCAAAAATGTCTTTTCGTTTTTGAGAAATTAAAAAAAAAACCAAAACCACTTTTTTCTAAGAATATCTTTGTTTTTATTTTTACCTATCTGGACTTTTAGTTTAATTTATTAGTTTAATTTACAAATTTAATTTTTTGTAATTGGAGTCTTATGACGACTTAATAAAGTAGAAAAGTATTGGATTTTCAATGGATTAACCATTTTATTCATTGATAACGTCTGAAAACTGACCTGCAATTTTTTCTTACTATACCTGGGGCCGCGGCCACTCGCCGGCGAAGGGTTCTACCTGCTGGGGGCTTAAGATAATTAAACCTCAATTTTTCTTGAATGAAAAAACAATAAACAACCTAAAGGTTAATAAAAGGCATCGCATATTTACTTAACAACCATTTACAATTAAAATATTAATTCATCAACACATAACAATAACAAACTCATATGTTCGAGAAGAGTTAGCGGACAGGAACTTCTGCTACGGTTTAACTTGTTGTGGAGATCGGGAAGCCAAAAGACTCTACGCTGAAAGATATCCCAATAGATGGCGCCCAAGTCGTAGCATGTTTTCAAGAATCCGCCGACGAGAGCACGGAGATCTAGAAGTGAAAGGTCAATGGCAGACGTTTTCAATGAACAAAATGATTAATCCAGGGAAAATCCAATACTTTTCTACTTAATTGAGTCCTCATAAAACTCCAATTACAAAAAATTAAATTTATAAATTAAACTAGTAAATTATACTAAAAGTCCAGATAGGTAAAAATAAAAACAGAGATTTTCTTAGAAAAAAGTGGTTTTGGTTTTTTTTTAATTTCTCAAAAACAAAAAGACATTTTTGCATCCGGTTTTCTGTTTTCGACTAAAAATTAACAACGGCATTGAATTTTTAAAACAAAATTAGTACTTAATTACATAAAATTTTGAAAAAAATTAGTTCAAAAATTTTTTTTTTGGCTTTTTTTTGAAAATTTTGAGTTTGAAAATTTATTTTTTTAAAACTATTCGTTAAAACAATTTCTTTTAAAAACAAAGTGAAAGAAGAAGTTTTTAGCTTTTCAGAAAGGTATAGCACGGTGTTGTAAACTAAGCCGTTGATTTTTAATATTTTTTTTTACAAAATAAGTCAATTTTTCAGAAAATTGCCCCTCCCGGCTAAACGGGGGGGAATAGACCCCCCCCCTCCCATAGGATTTTTTTCTTGTCTCAACTCAACCTACAAGCTCTAGCGTTTTGGCACAACGCTCGTGAATCACCCTGTATATTAAACTTATATTCTCTGTAAGAGCTAGGGTCACCTCTGGCCACCGGTATGGCGCTATAAACAAAACAAATCAAATTCCACTGAATTAAGATGCAATTAAGTTTTAAATGCAAAAATGAATTTATTGAACAATATTTCCGTTTCGTTGTTTTGAATTTTTGTTCATCAATTTGTGAACATAAAATATTTTTAAAGTGGCATCACTTTCGCACCAGAATTCGCTCTATATCCGCCATCTTGGATTTTATTGGACAATTCGAACTTGACAATCTTCGGGAGTATATTACCTTTGGTACTTGTATCATGGGTTTCCCCTCTTTATCTAGTCTTTGGCTTGTGCAATCTGTTTTTGTGGTATTTTTGTTCGTGTAATTACGCATGCATTCTCATGTAATCAGAATCAGCTGCGTATATGTATGCACACATGTACGTAAGTGTACATTTAAAGCGTGGCCCTTCAATTTGCCTAGCTTCGCGGCAAAATAGGTACCTTGGGAGGTTTTCTCTCTCTATCTGCTCTGTGGTCAATATATCGAATGAAAATATCGATAAATCAACGAAATTATCGATAGCAATTTACAGGTACCCAATTTTTATTTACGTTTTCCTCGCACGTAATTCAATAAAAATTAGTTTTTCCAACAAAGGAACCATCCCGGGTTTATGCACAACAACTTTTCCAAAGATTATTACATGATCAAATGTGTAGTTTATGAGTCTATAGGTACTATACATACAAACATTCATTTTTATATATATAGAAGATAAGGCCGTGTGCGAATTGGATGAATTGTGGTTAAAAATGGATGAATTTTAACCACTACTGTAATATTTTAACCTGCTCCGCAGCTAGTCAAATTTTAACACATTTTATTCAATGCGAAATGTCAAAATTTAACCAAACGTCAAGTTTTAACCCATTTTTTAACTGGATTCGCACACGGCCTAAGAAATAAATACTCATTTTTTTAATTTTATTTTCTTTTCATTTAGGTATAGCTGAAAACAAAGTTCATCAAAAATATAATAAGAAGTGCACGCACTGAATTTTTAAAATAAAAATACAATTCTCTACTACATACACTCGTACTCGTTTCTGCTATGATGCAAACAATTACACAGAGCACATCCTTCAAGGAAACACACATCCTTATTCGTATCATTAATGAGTGGGATTAGGTCATGAATTAATAAAGCAAAAGTTTCTAACTTGCATTTTCACTCGACTGAATATGCAAATAATGGACAAGGACTTTCAGGTCACATAAAACTAGAACATTTAATGAATATTCAAATTGAACCACCAGTTGGAAGAAGGGAATAAAACACAAAATTTACAAAATTGACTTTTTGATGCAAATGTCATCTCTAGACGTAGACGCATCTTTTAGGTGAAAGAAAGAAACGAAAATCATTTCGATCACCGTAAATACAGGTGATTTTGAAAGCATAAGTTGGAAGAAGGGGTTAGGTTAGGTTAGGTTAGGTTAAAATGGCTGTCATGGATGGTAAAAGACACAATTAGGCCAATTGAAGAAGGGATTAAATCCCGATTTTATTTCCTTCTTCCAACTAATTAATTTTATTGCACTGGAAGACAACACCATCTAGTCGGTTTTTATTCCCTTCTTCCAACTGATTTTTTTATTGTATTGGAAGAAAAAACGATCTAGTTTAAAACTACTCATGAAGACAAAAAACAGTGTTTTTTAACAAAAATATCTATTTTTTCTTAAGTTTAAGCTTTGTCTTTAATGAATAAAACCTTTTTCCATTAACTTTGTTTTTTTTATTTCGAATTTCAAATTTTCAGTTGGAAGAAGGGAATAAAATCGAGCTTTTTCTTACTATATTTAAAGCTACCAGAAAGTGATAGAAGAAAAAAAATTATCTGATACGACTCAGAACTTCGAGAGCAACATTTTGTTCATATGTCAAAAATCTCAGAATCGTCAAATAAAAAAGTTATA
This sequence comes from Sphaerophoria taeniata, assembly GCA_943590905.1. Classification (NCBI taxonomy): domain Eukaryota; kingdom Metazoa; phylum Arthropoda; class Insecta; order Diptera; family Syrphidae; genus Sphaerophoria; species Sphaerophoria taeniata. Next base: position 60,041,457 of record OX016541.1, on the reverse strand, counting down.
AAGTTTTTTGCTCTTTACCAAAAATAAGGTCAGATGGTTTTGTTCCCTTCTTCCAACTGGTGGTTCAATTGATAACACTTCATATCATGGTCTTATCGCTTTTTCTTCTAAAGATTTCCCTTGAAACAAGTGAATCGTTATATTATTCGACGAAAAACATGAAAATGCAAATGTTTTTGATGGTTGAAAGGATGTCAAATGTTAATAGAAAGTGATCATGAAGGTCTTATTATATTTATCGAACATTTTAAATGGAACTTAATTATCGAGTACAACTACAGGTTTCCTGATTTAATAAAAATAAAAAAAATCGTATTTAAAAAATTTATCATATTGCTTGCCCTGTTTAAGAGTCTGTGCCGATTTACTTAAAATTGGTTATTGATGTTTTTCGATCTGCTATTTAATGATTGATAGAAATTTTGCTGCATCAGATCGGAAAAATTGTATCAAGCTTCAGTTGTAACTTGTTCTTGTCGCAAAAACGCCCTCTTTCATTAACGTACATTTTGTATCTTGTACTGAACAATATTCCAGTTTAAATTTATAAATAATATTGTATGTTAACACACACTCATTTTGACTAGCGTGCAAAAAGATTTCACATTTCACCACAGTGACACATCCTTTCCAATAAGTCATAGGAAATTCCTACATAATATTTTCTGTTTTCGGCTCAGTGATTTCTCTGTAAAACGGATATAGCCGTCTGCATTTGTTTTAATATCGTTAGTTTGCCTTTTAAGTCAAAAGGTTTGGGTGAAATGGTAGATAGAGTACTTAGATTGTCACAATTTTCATAATTTTGTTTAGTAAAGCCTTGTTGATAAAGCTTTGGTGACCAAATGTAACTTTTTGCCTACATTTTGACTGTAAGTTTGTTTCCAATGTTTCGTTTATTAAATTGCAATCGAAAATTGCATTTTTCATGCATAGTTGGCCTTCAGTCCATCAGAATATATCAAGATTCCATTTATTTTAGGAGTTTCAAACTACGGAGAGACGAGAGAACCATGTTATAAGGTAAACTAATAAAAAAAGAACAGACTCGTTCAATACTGTTTCAATTCACAAAAGTATGTGGACATTGATTTACTAACAAAATAACATTTCCATACAGATACTAGTTACAAATTGCAATTGCAATGCAATTTAATAAAATATGCATCGTGATGATTTTTATTCCTAAAAACAAATAGCGATTGCAATAAATTACGCAAACTCTCATTTAAATATTTAAAGCTCTTTAGAGCAACAAATTCCGACTATTATAAAAATATGTACCTAAGAGCCAAAAAAGATTTAAAACAGCTTTGCGCTACTAAGAAAATAAGCTACAACAAAAACCTTGCACATCAGCTACAACTTAGTAAAAATTCAAAGGAATTTTGGCAAAACGTTCGTGAAGTTAGCGGGTGGCGGCAAAGTATGAAGATAACTCTCGAAGCTCAGACTCTAGGAGCTCATTTTAAAACCCTGTTGTCGGCTGAAGAGAACCTTCATACTTTCAGTTTTGCGTTACAGAACACGTGTGTTTCCGAACTGGACGGCCCAATATCGTTAAATGAATTGGAAAAAAGTCTCACGACAATGAAAAACAACAAAGCACCTGGAAGCGATGGAATACCAGTAGAGTTTTTCAAAAATTCGAACAATAGCTTTAAAACCTACATTCTAGATTTCTTCAACCGCCTCTATGAGAATGCTTGTGTTCCTTCAAATTTTACTAAAGCTCTCATTTTCACAATATTTAAGAAAGGAGATCCTAATCATCCTGAGAACTACAGGGGAATATCCATTCTCAACTCGCTTAGGAAGATATTTGCTAGAATTCTTTATGAAAGATTATCTAGCTGGACTGAAAGAACTAATCTTCTCAGCATGTTTCAAGCTGGCTTTCGCTCTGGGTTCACCACTATGGATCACATTTTTGCATTGACTAGCATAGCTAGAAATCACATTGAAAAAAACAAAAAACTTTATGTCTGTTTCGTTGATTTCAAAGCTGCATTCGACACAGTAAACAGACAGGCTTTGCTTTATAAGCTCTCAAATATGGGAATATCACGAAAATTTTTGATGTTGTATGTTCAATTTCTGAAATCTTCAAACGCAGCTGTATGGGATGGATCTAAACTGTCAGAGTGGTTCGAAACATCGGCAGGCGTTCCACAAGGATGCATTTTGAGCCCTCTGATATTCTCTCTGTTTATTGATGATATTCCTGATATACTACCGGGTGGCGTAATCTTTGCGGGAACTCTCATCAAAGTTTTGCTCTATGCTGACGATTTGATTTTAATAGCCGACAATCCTTTTTCACTGCAACTTCAAATTAATAAATTACAGTCGTACTGTCAGACATGGGATCTGAAAATTAATGCTCAAAAAACAAAAGCAATGATATTTGAAAACCGACAATGTAGAAGAGCTCCTGAAGAAGCCTGGAGACTTGGTAGCGAACACATTGAATGTGTACGTGAATTTAAGTATCTAGGAGTTCTGTTTACATATAACTTAAACTTTTCCAAGCACGCCAAGGAAAAAAGCAGTGAAGCTAAGTTAGCATTGAATTCAATGTGGCCGACTTTCTTTGCAAATCCCGATATTGACCATTCGTCAAAATTCAAGGTCTTTAATGCTACAGTCAACACCTGTATGTGCTATGGGATACAAGTATTTGGAGTTACACTGTTTGAAGAGTTTGAGTTGGTCCAAAGACACTTTAATAAGTGCATTTTTCGTTTGCCGAATTCCACGCCGACCACGCGACCAATCTATATAAGAAACCTTAAAGCTAATTCAGACTATTATACAAGAGTGATGAGAAGAAGTGATACCAGCCTACACAAACTGATATTGGTTAGACTTTTGCAAACAAATGCATCACCATTTAGGGAATGGAACCAGCTGGCCCTATCTCATGACATCGCGTTTTCAATAACTGAACGAAATCTGCATGAGTGGCATGATTTTTTTGCGACTATCATCTCAAGAATAGATGAAGGAATATTTGACCAACACTTGACTAGAGCATCATCGTCTTCTTCTAGAAATATTTATAGCAAACTCAATCACCGAATACCTACGGAAGAAAGCTATTTTAATGTTAAAAACTCAGCCGATTTAATAAGTACAGTTTTTAAAGCAAGGGTGGAAATTCTCAACCTTAATTTCATCCCCCACAGAGTTGATTTGCAGCAAATTTGTAACTTGTGTAACAGAAGAGAACTAGAAGATGTTTACCATTTTATCGCTGTGTGCCCAATTTTGCAAGAAATTCGGCGATTGTATTTCCAAGAAAGTTTTTTGTCTATCAATAGTCTCCACGAAATATTAAATGGTGCTCGGGGTTGGTATAAATTATACAAATTTTGTATACATGCTCTAATGTACCGGAATAGTTTCTAAAATCACACGTATGCTCTACAATGCTTTTTTGTCATAAATCATTAAAATTATTACTTTTTGTGTTTCAAATCACCATCAAAATTGACATTTTATTTATGTTTCAAATCATTAAAATTGTAAGAAAAAAAAAATCAAAACTCTCGCTTCTCATCCGAAATTGTAATAATTACATTTAACTTAATTACTTTATAAATCTTTTTCGTAAATTTCTGTTTAAATCCAGTAATTTCAATTATATTTCCTCCTTTTTCTTATTTTTTTTTTATTAGTTTATTTTGTAATGGAAACTCCCGCAGACGGCAGAACAGCCATGACCGTATTCTTTAATTAACTGTATACAAAATTAAATTGAAAAAATAAAGAATTTATAATAATAATAATAATAATAATAATAATAAGTATCGTGATGACTAATAATTCAATGTTAAATGAACAGGGTATATCCAAATATAAAAGTTGATTCGCATCAATACATATTCATGTTTTGTTCAGGGGAATAAACCGTTGTGTCTCATTGCACTTCACAAGTGCAAATAGTTTGGATATATATATAAAAAAAACACACACAAAAAGAAATATTCTTTTCGGTTATGTATGCACTTTAAGTAGGTATTAAAAAACTGAGTTAGCAGGCTTTTTCAACATTTTCTGTATTATTTATGAAACAAATTTTTCAAGTGCCGAAAATAAAGGCTCTGTGAAATTAGGCCCCAGGAAAAAAGGTCATTTGTCTTTTTCGTAATGAACTTAGTTTGACAGTGAAATATCACCTCAAAGAGTTACACAAATGCACACTTAGTTGCAGGGAAACAGAGGGTACTACTGAGATTTGACCCACTATGGTGTGTCATAAGTCCCGATAGTAAATTCGGGGCTTCTGACCTTCGCGGTTAATTTTAAACATTTTGTTGTCAAACAATTAATTGAGAAGAATGTTTTTATATTTTCAAGGTTTTTTGCTCGCATAACGGTTAAAATATACCGTACGCTCTTAGTCTATGTACCGTTAAACGTAACGTAAAAATGCAAAATCACCTAACTTTGGGATTTGGTGAGACCAAGACATTCTACAAGCACACTATACTTGAACGCACTTTAATTTTAATGCTGCTTTTGTTTAAATTAAATAACTGATATATAGTTCCATCAGCAAAGCATTTTTTATTGATATGAAGTTCAGTGTTTTTGCATCATGTAGATACAGATAATTATTGATTACCTTTATATATATAGTTCATGCTGAATACGTAAGAACCATTCAATCAGTCTCATATATTCAGTCTCTCTAAATAATTAAAGATTTGTAGCTTGAAACAATTGCTTGCGAGCGAAGCGAGCAAAAAAAAATAATTAATTAATTAATTTGATTCTCTTTTGGGCAATTTTTTTTTCGTTCGCGCGAACTTTTTTATTTTCACACCCCTAATTGATTCTCTTTTGGGCAAATTTTTTTTTCGTTCGCTCGCTTTTTTATTTTCACACCCCTAATTGATTCTCTTTGGGCAACATTTTTTCCATAACTATACCTATATACCAAAATTAGGGTGATGTCTCCAGAAACTATTAAACAAATATGTACTTGAATTCTGTACTGCACAGTTTCCCTGCAACAAGGACACTTATAATTCTAATTCCTACAATTGACTCAGCTTCAAATAGTATTAAAACTAAAATGAAATTAAGCCCAAAAAACCCTATTTCATAATGAAATTAGGCCCCAATGAAAATGAAAAAAGGCCAAAAAAAAATGAAACAAAGCCCCAAAATTTGAGAAATTTCGTTGTTGTTGTTTTGTATGCTCTTTTTTGGGGCCTCATTTCATTATTTTTTTGGGGCCTTATTTCTTGGGGTCTAATTTCGCGCCCCCGAAAATAAACGTTTAATAAAAATAAAAGATTATTTGAACTTAAAAAATAAATTTCAACCTTAACAGGGCTGCCATCATAGCCGAAATAATTTTGTAAAGCAAAATCAAATAACCATTCATTAATTACTTAATGATCTATTTTGTGTTGTTGAAACTGAATTTTTTAAGTTTCCAATGAAGCTTAAAGGCATTTTTCTATTTTTTTTCAGAATAAAGTTCTGTTCGAGCATGTGGAACGTTCTCTAAAGCTTTGTGTATTTATTTGATTTGGTATAATCGAGATAGCATTTACTTCTCTCGCCATCTAGTTACCTACGAGCAGAGATAATCATATTTCTTTTATTCATCGTCTTTACAATATAGATGGTTACAGTCAAAAATGCCTGTTCATAGTGCAAGTCAAATAAATGTACAAAGTTCTGAACACACTTTTAACTGAACATGTTCTGGACGCTGAAATTTTTTTTTTGAAACACCTTTAATATCCAATTGACATTCGTCTTTTAACAGCCAAGTAGTAAAGTGAGGTTAAGCTAAATTTCATTTTGGTAATTGTATTCTTGTTGATACTTGTTAACCGGTTTGTTTTCTTGTTTGTTTGTTTTCTTTGCTATATAATAGCAATCGATTGTGGCGCCATCTAATGAACTCTTTTCTTACATTTTTTTATTGCTTCGCTAAACCAACCTCCACGGTGTAATTAGCTTGTAAACGCCAGTACATTTTTCTATTAACAATATTTTCCACTTAGTCCACAGAATAAGAAATAATCCTTAGCTATTCTGTACTACTACTACTATTATGTACTGTAGGTACTCCTGACTCGAATGACAAAGTGTCTGTTATACAAAACTTTGATTTTAGCAGACCTACTCTACGTTGCCAAGTGTGATTGACAGAAGACGTATTGTCTGTGGCTTTCGTCTGTTTTGATTGAATTTGAGTTAAATAAGTAGTGCTGTTTGGTCTTTTTGACAGAAATAAAAGCTTGAAGTCTTTCTACCATCGAAGGATAACGAAGAACACATAAAAGTGAACTATTTTGCTAAAAAATTGAAAAATAAAAAACTGAATTTTCACAAGGAAAAAAAAGAATAAGAATTTTTATACGGGATTTCCAATCATTTGAGAAAAGTTCTCTCAATTCTCCAACCGGAACAAGGAGAATTCCCCCTGCTTGGGGCAGCACGGTTTGGTGAGTTTCTTGTTTCTCCTTCATCACATCTTCTTTGTAGGAATACAAATATCACAAAATTATCTATGAAATCTTTTATTAAGAAAATATTTCATAAATAGACAAATAAAAATTCAGCGTAAAAATTAGTGATGAGGCTGCTATTGCGATAGCTGCTATTAATCACTCCGCTATTTAATTGAGCAGAGAGCAGTTGCGATTGCTCTTAAATGTGACTGCTCAGTTGCTCATTTCACTGCATAAGAAGAGCAAGCAAAAAAAAATTATGTATGTGGTTAAGGAAAAGGATATGCAAAAAAGTCTCTTTCCATTTTTGTTTATACTTTATTCTGTATCTATTTTCTGTTCTGTTCTACTTTGTTTTGCCGAAGTACCAAAAACAGAACGAACAACGTTGATATTGCTGGTCACAGATTAGTTTAAAAGGGAGATGGGAAACTGAGCTGTCAAAATGACAATGCCTACAAGCTGCGGTCAACATTAACTGCAAGAGTATGCGTGTTTTTATCAATACAATCTCAGCAAAGTGTGACACCCCACATGGGGAGTAAATTACCCGGGAAATTTGAAAATTTGTAGTTTTAACGTACGAAAGGTGAGTAAAAGTGAGCAGAAGAGGGATATGTTCAAAAAGATAGCAATCAAGTAAAATTGCATAAAAGCAGGAAATGGCATCAAATGTATCAAGCAGTAGGATTTCCGACATCAAAAATGAATAAAAAAAGAAAATAAAAACAAATGTTCAGTCTAATTAAGAATGCTGAACATGTGAAAAGCTTTTGTTTGAAATCTTATTTTTTTATATAAATACCTGGCTTTATCAGTAACGAAATGCAAGCAAATCCGGTTTCAATTTATACTTAATCCATGTTCTATGAAATCGGCAGTAAGACTTATAAAGGTATAAACGTGTTATTTGACCTCTACCTGATATAAAATTTAAAGAGTTAGTTTAACTATTTGTGTGTGTTCAATCAAATCAAATAAAATGTGTTTGCTTCAAACAAATCTTAATGGCCTTATACCCTTATTCACACGTGAAGGAAATCGAAATTTTTTTTTTGATTAGTGATGGCAAACGGGGTTGCTTGCAGAAAACGTAAGGGGAAGGAAAAAATTAAAAATATTAAGTGTAGAAATTTGAGGCTTTTCCTTGTGTTCTTCTCTTCGGCCCGCATATCCAAAATATTTGTTTGTCGAACACAAGTAAACTGTTTATATCAACGGCTTTAATTCATTTTTCTTTTCTCCTTTTCTTTTTTTTGTGTTTCTGCGTCATCTTAACAGGCCGACTCCACTAGAGATAATTTCTCTCAGAATACTCATCCTGACATGAAAAGTCTAATGGATTCGCGTTGTTTCGTTTGTCGTCGTCGTTTGTTTCCTGACTTTTCATGTCAGGATGAGTATTCTGAGAGAAATTATCTCTAGTGGAGTCGGCCTGTAAAGAAACCAAAAAAAAAATTAAGGAGTAAGGAAAATCTACAAAAAATCTAAAACAATCGTTCTTCACATGGGAACAGGGCCAATGTAAGGCACGAGTAGGTTTTCGGCCAAAAGTTTCGGAACTCATCCCCAATCATCGTGGTGAGTTTAAGAAAAACGTGTTTGCCAATTTGAAAATTCAATCTAGCAATCTACGCTAAATTTGAAATTGCGAAAACAAACAAAAGAGAACTGTAAAAATATAAAAATCCCACCTCATCTTTTTGTTTTTGTATTTTTCATGTACAAGGAAGAAAATAAAATGAAAGAAAATGAAAATTGCGGGATCTAGGGAGTGAAACGTAGGTCAGTTTCCGATCTCCTTTTGTCTCTGTTGCTGGTTAAGCGTTGGTTGATTTTACATACGTTCTTCATCTATGAAGCTATCAGATGAGCAGTGAAAATAAAATGGTTTATGCTCTTTAGTGTTTAGTTTGCTCACTAGCTCACTGCTTTTTTGAGCATGAACATAAATATACAAAAACAGAATACAGAACATGGTAAATAGGCAAAGAATTTTCAGCGCCTACTTTGAATTTACAGCACCTACTTTGAATTTTCAGCGCCTACTATGAATTTTGAATGTGGATAAAAGATGAAATAGTTTATTTATTTTATTTTCTTTATCTGTTTTTGACTGTTGTTTTGTAATGACTCTTAATTTTTAGTTGTTGCTTTAATTGAATTTATCAAAAACCCATCACAGTAGGTAGCAATGAAGATAGTTTATTTTTGCCTTGGGTAGGTATAGGTACATACAATGTTTTTTTTTTATAAAAAAAAATTTAAGTTCATACATTCTTTGACGCTAACTGCTATCTGAAGAGTGATTAGGGGGGTTCACATGGACGAACAAGCTCGACAACATTGGCTCGATGAAAAAGAAACTGAGCATCCGACTTGGCGTTCACATGAATGCTGATGTTGTCGAACATCATTATTTTGAAATTTTCGTAGCAAACAGACGCAATTTATGTGGAAAAAAAATTGGGCTATTAAAATCATAAATTGAATTCTGGAAGAAGAAGAGGAAGGCAGGGAAACGAAAGAAAACTAGAAAAAAACCTTTAAGAATAAGGTAATAGATGTGGGACGGAGGGGTGGAGGTTTTTTGCAATTGTTTCCATTATTCCCGCATGATGTGAACGCGACCGAGACATTTACGAAATGAAAATTAATACCGAAGTTGTCGAGCATCTGTTTACACAAGTTGTTTGGTTGGACGAGCCACCCAAGTTATCAAAAAATTTTGAAATCCGTCCAACATGTTGGTCCAGCAGTTGTCTTTGTGTTCACATGATCGAGCATTGATGGCCAACGAGCCATGTTGTCGAGCATGTTGGACAATGTGAACCCCCCTATTAAATAGCTGCTATTAAGAGCGGCTCTTTTTCTTTACTGCTCTCTGCTATCACTGCTCATTGAAAATCGCTCTTTAGCACATCCCTAGTAAAAATTCAACGGACAAAACATAAATAATAGGCGTTTTTCTTTTTTAGTTCAGAGCTCCGAACTCTGAGTGTTCAGAGCTTGCTGAACACGCTCTGAACAAATGAAGCTCTGAACATTTTCTGAACGCTCGGATTTCATTTTGAAATGCAATGGAGCATTTTTAGTTCAGACATCGACACTTCGTATTTTTGAAAGCTGAAATTAACATTTTTTTATTAATAAATAAAATATTTAATTAATTATTCAAAATAAAACACACCCTCTTTGCCTGAGCGACGTGTTTCCTCCGCCATTTCAATTGTTTTGAGAAAAACACGCTTGCGCTCAGCATTTCGCTCATTATGCTCGGCCTCTTTTTTCTGAGCGCGTCGCCGAACTCTGAACACTCAGAATCAGTGCTCTGAACGAAAAAAGTAACACAACTTTGATGCTCTGAACACTCTGAACTAAAAAAGAAACACAATTTTTCGTTTGACAGTTCAAGCTCTGTTCAGATGTAAAAAAGAAAAACGCCTAATAAACCATCTGTGATCTGTCATCTAGAGTTAACGTAAAGCAAAAGTCAATTTTAACATAAGACGCAAAACGTAACGTAAGAAAAATTGACAATGGGTGACACAAATAATAAACTTGACCAAATAATCAATGCACTAGGAAATTTAAAAATTGAATTAACAAACGAATTAAAAAGAGAAACACAGAATCTGAACTCGAAATTGGACAAAATAACGGAAAATCAAACAAATATCGAGAAGAAACAAAATTATTTAGAACAAAAATTAAAATATATGGAAAAAACACTGAAACGCAAAAACATTGTGATATACAACTTGAAAGAAATTGAAACTGACAATAAATTGCTTCAAAAATATGTTCTTGAATTTTTCAATAACATTTTAGGAGTGAAAACAGAGATCTTTGAATTGGATTTTGTAAGACGACTTGGAAAAAAAGGCGATAAGACAAGACCAATCTTAGTAGGTCTTATAAGTCAAATACGTCCTTTTTTATTTATTATGAAAAATAAGTTCAAACTAAGGCATTATATAAAGACGAAATTATATACATAAAGGACGATTTGATGAAAGAAGATCTCAACTTAAATTCGACTGTAAAAGAGAATGAAAAGACACCTCCAGAATCAACTTTGAACAAAACAGCAAATGAACCCCAAGAAAATAAAACGAAATCGAAGAAAAGAACGTATGAAAACGAACCTTCTTGTTCTAATATATCCATACAGGGACCTAAGAAACTAAGGCCGGATAAAGAACAATCGAACATATTGACCTTTTTTAAAAAGAATGCACAAGATGAAGAACCAAGAATTCCAATTGAGCCAACTGGACAATAGCAAACAAAAATTGATAACTGGACAACGAAACCATTTGACGACGCATAAAATCATTTTATAATTGAAAAAAACCTCCTCAAGCCGGTTAGCCACCGTGAGGAATGTAGGCTCAAACCCCCCAATGCTAACAAAATCAGAATTTAACCCTCAAACATCAACGAGTGAAACAACCAATAAAAAACATCTTTTAAACATATGCACGCTTAACACAAGAACTTTGTCAACGGAAGAACGGCAACAAGAACTAAAATTAGCCCTATCGGATATAAAATGGGATTTAATTGGCTTATCCGAAACAAGACTATTTGGTCAAAAAATCCTCGAACTAGACAACGAAATCTTCTGCTATATAGGAGAGACTAAGGGCATGTATGGAGTTGGTTTAATTATAAAAAAAACACCTCAAAAAAGACATTGAAAGCATACGATTTTTCAACGAGAGAATCTGCTCGATTACACTAAAAATCCAACAGACAAAAATTACAATCGTACAAATTTATGCTCCTACAGAAAAAGCATCGGACGAAGAGATCGACAACTTTTACGATAAACTTGACTACGCCTACCAAGAGACAAAGTCAGAGGTAATGTTTGTCATAGGTGACTTTAATGCCAAACTTGGAAGGAGACAAGATGATGAAGACAAAACAATGGGAAATTTCGGATATGGACAAAGGAATGGAAGAGGAGAACGGCTCTTATCTTGGCTCCACGAGACGAACATGGTTTTCGGAAATTCATTCTTTAAGAAAAAAGAGAAAAATAAATGGACATGGAGATCACCAGATGGTAGAACCAAAAATGAAATTGATTTAATACTGACCAACAAGTTATCCACATTAACGGATGTCTCGGTTTTAAACAACTTCAAATTTGACAGCGATCACAGAATAGTTAGAGCGAAAATACAAATTGACCATCAAACACTCAGACGAAGTCAACAAAAAATAACTATACCCAAAACTGTAGAAACTGAACGATTGCAAAGATATAATGAAATGCTCTCCAACCACATACTCCAGCACATTGATTGTAACAACATACCCGACAATATTCAAACAACATATGACACGCTCGAAAACATAATAAGATCTACGGCTAAAAGCACAATAATGAAGCCAACAGACCAAAAATCTGACAAATTATCTGATAAAACAAAACAACTCATATGTTTAAGACAAAAATTAAAAAATGAAAGAAACCAAACAGAATTTGATAAAATACGACTTCGAAACCTTTGTAACACAATTAAAACAAAAACAAGAGAAGACATCAAAAACTTTAACGAAGCAAAAATAAAAAACATACTTCAAAACACTAAATCCATAAAAAAGACAAAAGCATTCTTGAGCAAAGAGAAGGAGTGGATTATCTCGATGAAAAACAAGGCAAAAACAAAAACTAAACGAGTAGATATAAATGAAACGGCGACAAATTTTTTTGAACATCTTTTCGACTCAAGTTACAAAGAATCAGACGAACAAATCAACATTCTAACATCAACTGAATCCTTAAGTTTTACCCAAACTGACATCGAAACAGCTATTGACAGCATGAAAGATGAAAAAAGTTCAGGAAATGATGGAATAGCAGCGGAGATGCTTAAATACGGAAAATCTGCTCTAACACCAATATTGACGAAGCTATTCAACGAAATTATTAAAACACAACAAATTCCAAAGCAATGGCGAGAGAGCACCATCATTCTTTTGCACAAAAAAGGCAGTAATAGTGACATTAACAATTATCGACCTATAAGCCTGATATCGACAATTTATAAACTTTTCTCAAAAGCACTTTATAAATTAGTGAAAAAAAGTTTAAACGATAATCAACCTCGGGAACAAGCTGGCTTCAGAGAAGGATATTCGACGTCAGATCATCAGCAAACTATAAACCAACTTATCGAAAAACATAACGAATTTAAAGAACCTCTATATCTGCTTTTCATTGACTTTACCAAAGCGTTTGACACAGTGGAACACAATTGCATCTGGACTGCACTGAAAAACCAAAACATACATCCTGACTTTATAAGGACTATGAGAAGCATCTACTGTGATAACAAAACCAAGGTGAAGACAGATAAGACTGGAAGATACTTCGACATCAAGAGAGGTGTTCGTCAAGGAGACCCACTATCACCAACATTGTTCTCGGCAGTACTTGAAGACATTTTCAGACAGCTCAAGTGGAAAAAATATGGACTCGTTATCTGGGGTGAAAAACTTAACAACTTAAGATTTGCAGACGATGTGGTTCTTCTGTCCCATTCACCAGACGAAATCCAATCTATGACCAACGATCTCTCGATTACATGCGCAAAATATGGACTATCACTTAATCTTACAAAAACCAAATTAATGACAAACCACATAAAAAAGGATGTTTTACTTTTGGACAAAAAAATTGAATACGTTGACGATCTGATATATCTTGGTCAACTTAAATCGTTTATAAATCAAGAAGAAAAGGAAATCAAACGAAGAATAGAAAACAGCTGGAAGCAATTTTGGAATGTTAAACAAATACTGGACTCAAACCTTAGCAACGACATGAAAAAATACATTCTTGACTCAACGATCCTACCAACAATGACATATGGATTAGAAACACTCGGGCTGACAACTAACTCCCATGAAATGCTGAGAATCTGCCAGACAAAAATTGAGCGAAAACTGCTTAATATCAGACAAGTCCAAAGAATTAGAAACGAAGATATCCGAAAAACTACAAATATAAATGACGTTATCCATAGAACAAAACGATTAAAATGGAACTGGGCTGGACACATATCAAGAATGGAAGATCGAAGGTGGACGAAGTTGGTAACAAAATGGATGCCTTCCAACACAAAACGACCAAGAGGACGACCAAAACGAAGATGGACCGATGATCTAAGACAATTCAATCAACATTGGTACAGCGATGCAAAAAATAGAGATATATGGGCAGCTTTGGGGGAGGCTTATGCTGGAACCTAAAAATCTTTTATAAATTAATAATTAACATTTTTATCTATGTATGTAAAAACTTTGATTTTAACTATAATTATTGTATCTTAAAAATTCCGAATTAGTATTTATCTTGACAGAAATGCTACTATCCATGAATGTAAACAAATAATTTAAACTAACTGTTATGTTGTATTTAAAACTATTGGCAAATAAAGCTTATAATAATAATAGGGGGAGAAGGTGGGAATATGGAACCCCATTTTGTTTTTTAGCTTTTTTTTCATACCCGTTAGCTGAAGACATTAAATAGTCTGGGTTCCATATTAAATGTATGTTAAAATAACATTTTACCTCTGAGTACAAAAATTGCATACATAATAGTCATGATAGCCACGATGATCATGATCAAGGCTATTCGGCCTTTGGAGCAGAACATGCCACTTACATCATTGTCTGCTTCTGTTGGGGTGCGTCCGTTGCCGCTTTCCGAAAGAACAGAATCACCAGAAGATATTGCAGTATGGGGTTCTGATGTTGTTTCCAATTGATCAAGACTTCTGTGTCAGGTGTTCACACCACTCCTACCACGTCCACCGTTAATAAAAAGACGTAAGGGTAATATGGAACCCGGTTCCATATTAGATTCCTCTACGGGTTCCATATTACAAGACTTCATATTTTAATAAAAAAACATTGTTTTTCGGGACTTTTTCAAGGAAATTAAAAAAATCTTACCTTAGAAATTGTAAATCCGAACACTTAAAAATATTTATGAATTTTAAACCAGACAAAAACACGAACCGTTATGAACTTTCGAGACAAACAAAAATAATGAAAAAAAGTTTTCCTTTTTGCTCGGTTTTTGGAAACAGCTTTGCTGCGAAATGATCAAGGCAAAAGTTGTGTATCTAGGCAATATGAATATTTGGTATGAGACTTCACGAAATGTTGCTATTCGCTAAAAGATGGCACTATCTGTTTTGGTTTTAGAGGGGGGTTCCTAATTAACAACAGGTTCCATATTCCCACCTTTTCCTCTAATAATAATAACTTTCGAAAGAAAAAATATTGGAACGGATTTTCGGTCCCGTGTGCGACGATGGCGAATGGAGGAGAAGGGCTAACCGCGAACTGTACGAGCTGCACCAAGATGTAGTCCAGAGAGACAAGAAAAGACGACTACATTGAGCGAATGGAAGACAACGCTAAAGCCTAGAAGGTCTTCTCATCGCATTTTTTTTTTGACATCCTCTTAAATTATTTTTGTTTTGCTCCAAAACGGTACCTCTCATAGAACCGATTTTTTGTTCTAAGATTTTCACAAAAAATAGTAGTCCGATCAACGTACCTACCAACTTATTTTTTGGGGAGTAGATACGTTTATATTTTTAATTTTTTTTTGGATACAAACAAAATATTTTTAAACTTTTTTTCAAAATTCTGTATCTCAAAAACGGAACAATTTTAAAAACTGAAATTTAAATGTAAGACGTTTATATTAACATGTTCTCTAAACCTGCATACCTATATTAATCTTAGGAAACTTTTGAAAAAATTTATATAGGTAAAAAGAATTAGCTAAAAAAAAAACGCTCCAAGAAATTAAAAAAAAAAATTGAAAAATCAACAATTTCATAAGAAATGTTATGGCATCAATTTATTCAGATAAAATGTGTTCTAGAGGTACATAATTATATAAATTTAAATTTTTAGTTATGAATGTTAAGTACATGTTTTTTATTTTTCAATGTTCTTTCGTGACCTAGTCGTGCACATTTTTTTCTATATGCATTCGAAAAATTTGAAGAAATAATCATTTATCTTAATCCCCCCTGAAACAAAATCCTAGCTACGACTATGGCTGCCATAATGCAGTTAGCGAATGTGAAATTAATGGAATGGAAACGTTGGCTTTCATATAGCAGGTTTCATTTCTATCAAGGGAATGTCACATTCAATTTTCCATTTCTAAAATAGCATATTACAAAAGCCTGGGCTGGCTGAATTCGTTAAAACTCCCTTTTCAGTTACCGGTATTTCTTCATCGTGTATCCTTATTTCGTAGGTTAAGTTTTCTGATATGAAACTTCACAAGCGTAGACACAATAAAACTGAACTCTTCTAACTACCAAGTTTAAAAATAAACTAGAGTTTTACTATACCTTTTTTATGTTTACATCGTTTGTCTCTTGAGAGAATTTATAGAAGATCCTTGTTGAAATGCTTCTTGGTATAATTAAAAAAAGAGACTTTAAGTGGTGTGGGAAGTAAACTGGTTGTCACAAAAGTGGTTCCAATAACTTGACTTAAACATATCTTTAAGCTTATTTGAAACTTGATAAAGCTTATGTACCAATTTTTTAACAAAAACAAAACACCGGGTATCTAAGCTCGCTTTCATACTTTGAAGGGAATAAATGGTATGGTGCCAGTTGATTTGAATGTTGTCTCTTTTGTATGACTATTTTCAGAAAAAGTTTCAAAAACCCCAACGGAATTCAAGGAAACAATAGGTAGCTAACGAATCTATCACCATTAGAATAAGAAACAATTTTGTATTATGTCAAGATGATGGTTATAAATGATCCTTCTGAGGTTGTGGATTTTTGACAACTACTCCTGTTGGCCTTGAAAATGAAAGACAATAATTTATTTTCTATGTTGTCTCTTTATAACTTAGTTGGAAGTACATTTAATAAGTTCAAGGAGTTTATTTTTTTAAACCTCTATTAGGGACTTGAGAACAGGAAGAAGCTAAGATAATTCTATTTTAAGTTGTTTTTAATTGGAGCGTTTTCGAAGGAATTTTTCCAGAAAATCAAAATGTTCCAACGTATTTCAAGGGAAAATGAAGTAAAAGAAATAGAAGAAAATATTTGTAGAATTTGGCTTTCTCTCTCCTTCTCTCAAGCTCTATACTGCTGCAAAAACCTGTATCTCAAAATACTGTTAGAAAGAATGTTAAATGAATATCAGTATTTTGACTTAAAGTATTTAGACATAGGTACAGGATTATTGCATACAGGATTGTAAACACAGCATTATACCACATACATACAGGGTTTTGACCACAACCTGGAACCGATAACAACACTTAAAAAGTATTAATTCACACTCTCTTTTATGTCAGTTTATTTAAAGAAGCAAATGAGATTAAATTATTTTCCTACAGCGAAACGACGAATTCTTTCGCATATTTTGGGGAAAGTATTGTTTCATTAAAACGAAACTTAAGATTATGTGCTGTACACTTAGTGAGCACTTACAGTCTATCACCTGAATTAATTCACGAAATCTATAAGGTATATCGGTTTAAATGGAGCTTTAAGAGATAAATGCACTTTCCTTACAACAATAAAAAAAAATCCACAACCATTTTTTACTTATGATAAATATACTCATACTCATATACTCAGACAAAAAGTCAAAAACTATACCACTTGTTACTCCCCCGGCTCTCCTAGAAATATGCACTTCTGTTCGAAATAAAAAACTTCGTTTTGCAATGTACAACTTTTGCTGGTCAGTTGTAGTATCCATTAGGGATTACTGCACAAGTGAACAAATTGAACTGAAAACTGTGTGATTTTATTACTTTTGATCACCAGCGATAAATTATTTTATTATACTTGAAAATGTCGAACGAGTTGAACACAAAAATATTAACAGCTTCTGAACATGCGGGAGTTGGAATACTATGGATACGTTGGGCTTTTCGAAATGGGGTCGATTGCGAAAAATGAAAAACATTATTTCTGTATGAAAGCAGATGTTACAAAAAACATATTGGTAGATACATTGTAGTTGTTCTTGTCATACAAATTTGAAAATATTTCATTTTGTTAAAATAGTATTATGATGTACAAATAATTCACTGTACCCTACACTTCTTGTAGGTATAGATCAAACAGTTACGTTTTCATATGTACTTTTACTTTTATTCTTGCTTGCAAAATAAACTCCACTACTTGCTGTACTTTACAACACAACGGACCTTGTCTTCTTTTTCGTCAAAGATTAACAGGTTATGGGCCCAGTTACCCAGTAACTTGATCATTTATTTTTTGCAAAGACAATCGAGATTTTTTACTGTAAAAGTTTCACGGGAAATATTAACTTATTTTGAGATCGTGATAGACACTTTATAAAATATCTCATTTATCAGTTTATAATATGGATTCTGATAGTGCAAAAATTGAGAAATTGCAGTGTTCTGAGCAATGGAACATATAGAAGTTTCAAGTAAAGATTGTTCTCAATGCTAGCGATTTGTTTGACGTGGTAAATGGGGAAGAAATGATTCCACCAGCTACAGATGCTGTAGGACGGAAAGCATGGTACCAGAAAGACAGGAAGGCCCAGAAAATCATTGCAACTTGTGTTGGACAACGGCCGTTAATCCACATTATGAACTGTGTCACTTCTAAGGAAATGTGGAGCAAACTTTGCTCAGTGTACGAGCAAAAATCAAGCGCAAGTATTAGTCTTCTCCAACAGCGTTTTTATAGTTTCCAAAAAGATCCAGCTGATGACATCTCTTCGCACATGAGCAAGTTAGAAAGCTTAGTGCAACAGCTAGGTGATGTTGGAGAAGTGGTTTCTACATCAATGTTAATCGCAAAAATTTTAATGACGCTGCCGAGTCGTTTTTCCCATTTTTTAGTGCATGGGAGTCCACGGACATCAAATCCCGGACAATTGAAAACTTGAGGTCTCGTCTTATCATGGAAGAAACCAAGCTGAATGCAATGGATAACACGGCATCCACTTCAACATCGATTGGCGAAGGTAGTGCACTTCTAGCACGCAAAGCACATGGACAAAAGTCTCAGAAGAAAACAACAGAGAGTAAGAAGAAACGTCCAGGTAAGTGCTTTGCATGCAATCGATATGGGCATTGGAAATCCGAATGTCCAAATAGAAACAAGAATCGCTTAAATTTTGCTAGTAAGGAAGATAGTAGTGACTGTGAGGCTTTAGTTTGCTCAACAATAAATGCTAGTTTGGAGGTTAGTTCTGACGATTGGGTGCTGGACTCGGGTGCAAGTGAGCACATGACTTCAAAAAGGGAATGGTTCAGTGAATTCGTACATCTCGAAAAACCAGTTCCAATAACAATAGGCAATGGCAGTAAAATTCAAGCACGTGGTAAAGGCGTTATCAAAGTTTTAGCTTTCAATGATAAGGAATGGGTAGAGAAGAGATTAGTTGGCGTTTACTTTGTTCCTGATGTTAAAATAAACCTGTTTTCTTCTGGTAGCGCGCTGGACAAAAATTACAGCTTTTCTTCAACAAGAGATAGGTGTACGATTACGATTACAATGGTGCTGTTGTTGCTGTAGGCCTTCGCTCAGGTCATCTATTTAAGATGATGTTCAAAGTTATAGAACCAGAAGAGTTGCATTCTGCTTGTATTTCCTTAAAGGCTGATTCGTTGAAAGCGTGGCATGAACGTCTCGGACACATGTCTGTTAGCCATATGAGAAGTTTTCTGAAATCGAATAACATTCAATTCACTGAGGACCTTCATTTTTTCTGCGACGCATGTGTGGTTGGCAAAATGCACAGGTCTCCCTTTCCCAAAAGCGAGTCTCGAGCAAAGGAGGCACTAGAATTGGTGCATACAGATCTTTGCGGCCCGATGCAAACAACATCGATTGGTGGGTCGAAATATTTCTGTCTCTTCAAAGACGACTATTCCAATTTTAGAGTCGTTTACTTTATTAATAAGAAGTCAGAAGCTTGTTCGATGATTGAAAAGTATATAAACTTTGTGCATACTCAGTTTGATCGCCGAATCAAAACTCTCCGGTCTGATAATGGTTTGGAATTTAAAAACACCGAGGTGGAGACTTTACTTAAACAGCATGGAATATGCCATCAGACCTCCGTTCCTTATACGCCACAGCAAAATGGCAGGGCAGAGCGAGATATGCGATTCATAGTCGAGACAGCTAGAACTATGCTTCATGATAAAAATTTGCCACTCTCACTTTGGGCTGAAGCTGTGAATATGGCTGTATTCATAATTAATAGATTTGGACCTAGTCCAGACAAGTCTAAAACTCCTTTTGAATTATATGCTAACAAGAAGTTTGATTTTGTTAATTTGAAAACGTTCGGAAGCGTAGTTTTGTACATATTCCGAAAGAAAAGCGGTAGAAATTAGACAAGAAATCTGAGCCAGGAATTTTTGTAGGATATCCCGATAATGTCAAAGGTTTTCGTGTATGGCATCCAAAATCAAATAAAGTAGAAATTTCAAGAGATGTTTCGTTTAAGGAGTTTTCTGAAGTTAATTTAGACTTGAACTACCCAAATTCTACTAAGGAGAATCATACTAAAATTAAAAGGAAGGAGTCCTTTGTTGAGTCAAGAGATTTGAATAAAAGCTTGAAGCATGTCGAGGGTAACTTCAGTCAAGATACAAATAATAATTATAGAGAGAAGCTTCGAAGCCATTCTCAAAATGGAGAAGCCAATGAGACTGTAGCAGAACATGGTACAACAAGTAACAATCGAGAGAAGTTGCGGAGTTATACTCAAAACAATGACAAACCTAGTGGTGGGTTTTATGCTTATGCTTTCGAAGGTTACGATATTTATTTGTAGTTCGTTCGAACCAGAGACTCTTCATACGTCGCCCAGAAATCGGATGAAGTTGAACATTGGAATAAGGCTATGGATGACGCAATGGAGGCGCACCAGGTCAACAACACGTGGCAGCTGGTTAATATGCCTGTAAACCGGAAGATCATCACGAATAAATGGGTTTACAAGGCTAAGCTTTCATCAGAAAATACGGTTGAGAGGTACAAAGCTCGTCTTGTGGCTAAAGGGTTTAACCAACAAGAAGGGATCGACTACGCAGAAACCTTTAGCCCGGTTGCGAAATTTACGTCGATTCGTACAATTTTTGCCATTGCAGCCAGCCAATCCCTTTCCCTTTATCAATTCGACGTTAAGACTGCATTCCTCAATGGTAAACTTGACGAAGAAATATTCATGTACCAGCCTCAGGGGTACAACGATGGATCTGGCCGTGTTTGCAGACTGAACAAAAGCCTATACGGTCTGAAGCAAGCCTCCAGGTGCTGGAATTCAAGCTTCACAAAACTGTTGACAGATTTTGGATTAATCATCTATAAAGCTGATTCGTGTGTTTTTGTGCTGCAGCACAAGGAAAGGATTATCTATCTGGCAGTCTACATTGATGATGGTTTGCTTGCTGTTCAGAATTCAAATGATATCGAGTACATCAAGCAATACTTAGCTCAACATTTGAAGGTTAAACTCTTCAAAGCAAATTATTCTCTAGGAATCCAAATATTTCAAAAGGAAAATGGTGACTACTTTATTAATCAATCAAATCATATTGACAGGGTGCTTTGCAAGTTCAATATGTCGGAATCATCTCCAGTTTCTACTCCCTGCGAGCTTGGAAGTCGGTCTTCATGCGAAGAAAAAGGTTCATCTCCTGTGTCATTTCCTTTCCGTGAGGCCGTAGGTAGCCTTATGTATTTGGCTATCGGAACTAGGGCAGATATTTCGTATGCAGTGGGAGTAGTGAGCCGTTTTCTGGATTGTCCAAGTTCTTACGACTTTAAAGCTGTCAAACGAATTTTTAAATATTTGAAATTAACTAAAAACTTCGGCATAATATTTAAGGGGAGGTTTCCCATGTAAAAATTGGTTGGACTTTTGCGCGAAACTGTGTAGCGTTCGCAATTTTTCAAATATTTTAACAAAACAAACGGTTTTCGATTGATGTTAAATAGGGTCAAATGTTTGTGAAATTAAAAAAAAATAAATAAAAATTCGATGTACCTCAAAACCGACAACAAAACGGAAAAACTATAAAATTTTGAAAGACGCTTGCGCTAACTAATGGGAAATGGGTTAAATATTACATTTTTATTTATTTTATATTTTTTTTATAATGACAATATATCCTGTTACTTAACGTCGCTGTTTTTTTTCGATTATCGTTATAATTTTTTCCACACAAAATTCGAAAAACAATGAAAAATACAGCAAATTACGTAAAAAGTATGAATGCATTTTTTAGTATAACTTCTAAAATATAAAAGGTAGTGAAGTCAAATTAACTTTTTTCAAAGCTTTAAATATGTAATTTCAACGGAATAATTTTTTTTATTGATTTTTAATGTTTGTCAAATGTTTTTGTTAACACAAACATAAAAAATACATATTTTTTGTCTAGCATTTTGCGCGTTTGCCCGGGAAATTGATTAATATATTTTTGAATTTTTTGAAATATTTTTTTTATGAAAGATTAATATATGTCTTACTTAACATCGGTGTTTTTTTTTTCATTTTTCACCTGTAACATATTTAAAAATAAACTTCAAAAGGTCAATATTTGTAAGGTTATTGTCAGTGAAATATAGGCAATAAAACTAGCACATATTTTTTTTATTTTTTTCTGTTATTTGTTTTTTTTTTAATTCAAATAACAAAATAATTTGTTTGCTAATGGTCTTTTTTATTTTAATTTTTGAAAAATCGTCTTTTTTGCGTTTTTTGTCAAAAAAGAATGGTCGATTACACACACAAAGAAGCAGGGTTCAAAGGAATGCCACTAGGTGGTGCTGCAATTTGTTTTGCTTTCTCTTCTCTTTCTTACAAAAGATGTTGTTTTTTCTACTCAACAGAAAATGTACTTTTTGTTCTTCATTACATAGAAGTAGAAGAAAGACGCAAGATGAGAAAATAGATATGTGCAGATGACATAATTATAGAAGAAGGGTTAGAGCGGGAGATAGAGAAAGCGCATAAAAAGAATGCGGTAAGTAAGTGGTTTCTTTTTGTTTTTTGTTGTTGGACATGACAAAATAAGAAAATGAATGAGGTACAAAGCATATCGCACATGTGCCATAATTTCTTATCATATCTCTTTGTTTTGGTGGTTGCGAGGGAGATTTGCGATTTATTAGAATATATGACAAGTACAAGTGCAATATGTATTATTTTTTTGCGACACCTTGTATAGCTCAAAAATGTTGTGTAGGTAGGTAGGTAGTAAGAAGTAAGGTCGTAGGTACTACAAATAAATGGGAGAACCCAATTAATTTTTTAATTCGTTTGGAACAAATAAGTATAGGGTGCCTCAGTAAGAGTGCACTTTTTCATTTAAAAATAAAGACAAGTATTTTATGACAAGATCCTAAAGTTATATCTAACATGTTTGCGGAGTTTTTTATGAAGTCCTTTGAGGAAACTCTCCCATCTGACCCTCGATCCCCTCTGACATCTCAACAATATGCCCACTTAGGACTAATAAATTTTTCGATTACTGAATCTACAATTCGTGAACAAATTTTAAAACTTGATGACAGTCTAAGTTCTGGCCCTGACGGTTTACCGTCATTCATGTTAAAAAAATGTGCAAATCATTTATCTTACCCACTATTTATTCTTTTTAACCACTCAATTAAGTACTCTACATTTCCTGATCTATGGAAATATGCTTTTCTTAAACCTATTCATAAAAAAGGTCCTAGTCACTTAGTTACTAACTACCGCCCCATAGCCAAACTCTCTGTTATACATACCTAAATTGTTCGAATTGTTAGTTTGTGATGTCTTATCTTTTAATTGTTCTTCTATCATTAGTGAAAATCAGCACGGGTTTGTTAAAAAGAAATCAACTGTCACTAATTTATTAGAATTCACAACGTTCTGTTTTGACGCTTTTGAAAAAAATCTGCAAGTTGATTACATTTTTACCGATTTTAGCAAGGCATTTGACAAGCTTAATCATAGTATTCTTCTAAATAAACTGTCAAGATTTGGACTAAATGATTCTTTTATCAATTGGTTGTCTTCTTACCTCAGTGATAGACATTATAGTGTAATTTTCAGACATAATCACTCAAATAAGTTTGTAGTTAACTCCGGTGTACCTCAAGGTAGTCATTTGGGACCACTATTATTTGTCTTATTCATAAATGACCTTCCATCTTTTGTAAAAAACTCTTCTTCATTAATGTACGCTGACGATGTTAAAATATTTCGGAAAATAAATTCATTGAATGATTGTAATCTTCTTCAAAATGACCTACTATGTTTTTGGGAATGGTGCAATAACAATCGTTTATTTTTAAATGTTGACAAATGCAAGACAATGCGTTTCACAAGCAAGCATGATTTCATTGTTTTTGATTATATGTTAAACTCTTCTAGTTTACACGTCCAATCCAGCTTTTCTGATCTGGGTATAATTCTAGATTCAAAGTTATCATTTACTGATCACTACGATTCAATAATCAAAAAAGCTAATAGATCACTCGGTTTTATTAAACGTTTTGGAAGTGAGTTCCGTGATCCCTTCGTAATTAAATGTCTATTTTTTTCGTTTGCCAGATCTGTATTAGAATATGGCTGTGTTATATGGGCCCCTTATTACAATGTTCACACAAATAGAATTGAAAGTGTCCAAAAGAAATTCATAAAGTTTTACCTTCGATTTCTTCCTCGGTCAAATTTAATTGAAAGGCCTTCCTACCCTCAGAACCTAATTCTCTTGAATTTCCCATCCCTTTCTGCTCATAGAGAGTTTTTACAGCTTTGCTTCATCGTTGGATTAATGAATGGATCTATTTCCTCCTTCTCAGTTTTGGGTCGTTTGAACTTTAACGCGGCCCGTGTTGGGTTAAGAACTAGATTGCCAACACGTCCCAGTTTTAGCAGATCGAACTATGGGTCTAACAGTCCGATTAATCAGTTAATTAATATTTTGAATAAACATTATAACTTAATTGACTCTGTCAACGTAAATATTAAATCAAAACAGTTTAAAATTAGATTTTTCGTTAATTTTGCAAATTAGAAATTTAATTGTGTTATCTTTTTTTTTTTATATATATATATACATTCATTTTTATTATTATAGTTATTTATATTTATAATTACCTGTAACATTAGGATTTTAACGTGCTCAATAAATCAAATCAAATCTAGACAGAGTTGTGATATTTTTATTGTATTGTAAGAGGCCAGTTATAGCTATCATTGAAATGGATCCGGAAAATCTTTGAATGGATATTTAACTATTGTGGTTTTCCATTGAACCAAAACATTGATGTACCGTGCGTCGACGGGCCGGCAATATTTTTTTCATAAACGTTTTCCAATGGGAAAAGTATTGATGTTTTTTCCCGACGAATTGATTGGTTTTGAATTCGTCTTTTGAGACGAATCTACACAGATTTTCACACTGATTTTAACACATCCTAAAAACTTGACAGTTTTTGCAAATGGAATAATTATGTGTTGAAAAAGAAAATAGAAGAGAGTGCGTTTTTGATATGTTATAATTACGATAAATAATAGAATAGTGAATATTATAAATAATAATAATGAATATAAAGAATAATAATGAAAATAAATAAGGTTTATCGTTGCGTTCTCAAGAATAGGTACACTGTACACATAACATTGACATCATTACAAGCATTCCTCATCCGAGGACGAAGATACACTTACAAAAAGATATTGCTACGTTTTTCCTTTCCATTGAAACCAAAAAATATTGATTTTTAGTAGCGACGGGCCGTCCATTTCATGTGGTTCAATGGAAATCGACATATGTTTTCTTTTGAAAAGAAATTATATACTAATCGATCGGAAATCACTCCAAGAATTTTTATTGACATGAAAAAGTTCAATTACACACTTATTTTTTCATTAAAATGTGTTTTTTCTATTTTCCGGTTGTAAAATCATTTTCCTGAACAGCTGATTGTATTATGTCAAAAAATTAAACAAATCATTCCAATGATTTTCGTTTCAATTTTGTACAATTTTAATGATCTACATAAATGTTCAACTTCTCACAGTTCCAATGATTGAATTACGTCAGGAAAAAAATTCCTGACAGAAATTTTCAATGATTGCTATAATAACCGACCTATCAGAAAAATTTAAAGGATGTGTTTCAATGATGAAAACTAATTAAAGCTGTAACTGGCCTCTAAAGAAGATATATTCCGATTAAGTATGGAATAAAATATGTTTTTTTTAATTTTCTCAGCAGAAAATGTTGCGAAGTTTGCGAGAGTAGATATTCACAAATATAACGCGTTGTTCTTTCGAAAAGAACTCCATTTTTAATAATCAGAATAAACAGAGGTGGCAGATGTCAAATTTCAGAATTGCCACTCGCAT
Organism: Sphaerophoria taeniata; assembly: GCA_943590905.1. Taxonomy (NCBI): domain Eukaryota; kingdom Metazoa; phylum Arthropoda; class Insecta; order Diptera; family Syrphidae; genus Sphaerophoria; species Sphaerophoria taeniata. The sequence continues at coordinate 60,015,547 of OX016541.1, read as the reverse complement.
GAAAAAAAAAGATTCCAATGTTAAAAAGTGCACTCTTACTGAGACACCCTCTACTTGCATCGTTTTATTGCGTAAGGTCAAAAATTTCAATAATAGGTTCATGACTCTTTTGAATAAACTGTTCATCTGTCTAAAAGATGAAAGGTACCTGCCTGTTACAAACGCAATCATCGCCCAATAAAATAATTTCCATTTCATATAAAATAGTTATCCTGGCTCTTCAAAAATTATTTATTTACACCTCGCAAGAGGAAACATAAATAAATAATCTTCTCATAAGGTTCATATTTTTTATATTTCTTCAACTAGACAAACACAAAAAGAAATAAAAACCTAACCGTTTATCACATCGCGATGTCTCGTGCTGCAACAACAATATCTATGATACCACTTTTCTTGTACCTACTTACATGCATTGTTTTCATAATATATATTCTTAGCTCAAAGAAAAAAAGGAAAAAAAAGTGCACATTTCTTCACTTGATACCTATTTTTTTGGGTCTTTTTTATTGCATTGCATGTATGTATATGAATTTGCTTCCTTTTCTACCTAGACGTGCGTCGTCTGCGTATATTGCCTTTTTTTCTCCTTCATGTGCCTGATCGTGATCGTGGAAACTGGTTCTTGCAAATTCTCGTCTGAGATAAAAAAAAAAAAGGAATCGGTGAAGAGTAGAGGCCACTAACACATATAAATTCATTTACATGAAATCTGAGTTCGCTATTCTGGGACACATACCCTTAAATCGAAAGTTAACCTACAATTTTCTATTTATAGCGATGCTGATTTTGCAGCAGATTATTCAACAAGACGTTCGACAAGTGGTTATATTTGCCTGCTTGGGGGTAGTCCAATTTCTTGGTCCTCAAAAAGACAACGATGTACAGCACTGAGCACAACGGAAGCTGAGTATGTAGCTGCATCGGAAGCAGTCAAGGAATTGATGTGGCTTGATGCGCTCTTACGTGATTTGCTGATTCCCGGGGTTGACAAGTCCACGATTTACATTGACAATCAAAGTGCTCTTAAGCTGGTGAAGAATCCCGAGTTTCACGCAAGAACAAAGAATATTGATGTGCGTGTTCATTTCATTCGGGAGCAGTACAAAGAGGGTCGTTTCGAAATTTGTTTTGTGCCTTCTGCTGAGCAGTTAGCTGATGCCTTGACAAAACCACTTGCAGCTGTCAAATTTGAATTATTTCGAAGAAAAATTAATATTTTGAATTTATAAATTAATTGTTTTGTTTGTAATATAATACTTAGTGGGAGTGTTAAAATAGTATTATGATGTACAAATAATTCTTTGAGTCACTGTACCCTACACTTCTTGTAGGTATAGATCAAATAGTAACGTTTTCATATGTACTTTTACTTTTATTCTTGCTTGCAAAATAAACTCCACTACTTGCTGTACTTTAGAACACAACGGACCTTGTCTTCTTTTTCGTCAAAGATTAACACATTTTTTAATCAAGTTGAAATTTTTTGTTGAGTTATCTCTTAGGAGAAAAGGTGATGTCTTTTTTGTTTAATTGACTTGGCAATAAATTTTATCAGCAATTATTTAAATGGCTCTCTGGGTAAACGTCATGTATACCTACGAATAGAAAATTTATAAAGCTCCCTATCAATAAAGTAAAATAATGTATGCCCATCGTATTGTTTAATGTTTATGCGTCCATTTAATAACGCAATATAGGTGTATTCAAGAGGACACAAGTGTCCTCGGAAACCTCTGTATATCAATTTCTTATAGCAAATTTCACGCGGTGATATTGGTGTGAAGTTGTTGATGGTTGCAAAATGAGTTAGGGATGAGGAGGAGCCAGCAGAGAAATTGCTTAGGTTGAATAAATAGTGTAGTCAAGTGTTCCATTTAAGATGCACTAGTAATTAGTTAACAGTGGCCACCTTAAACCAATTAAAAAAAAAAAAAAACACTGACAAGGAAAACGCTCGCAACACTAACAATCCTCTTGGATACGAGCCGCGTTTTTGCGCTGACGATAGTTGACTATAGTTTTTATGTCAAAAAAACATGGTTGATCAGTCATAGTTAAAATAGTTAGAAATAGTTGAAATAATCCAAAAACGCTTCTTAGTTAGGTTTGGTTGATCTGTCAAACAAAGAAAAAAAAAAAACAAATCTTTTAAGAAATGGATAAAGAGACAACAATTTTCGTTAGTCAATTTATTGCAAAAACTCAATAATGATCTTGATTATGGTAAGTGCTTAAAGACAATTGAAATAAGATCATATTTATTTATTTTTGAACAACCCACAGCAAGAAAGGCAAATGGAATATTCGAACTGAAGACCACCCTCCATAAAGATATCTTCAATCTGTTCCAAGTTAGCCAGCTCCTGATATTCTCCTAATTGCTGCTTCCAGATTCGCTGAAAAACTATCAATTCAATATCTAGTGCGTGGTTTTATATAAATAAACGGAGAAAGTCTTTATTTTCTGATACTAATGAAAAATTTATTGCCGACAGAATATATACATGCATAAAAGCAATAATAACAATAAGGACTTCGACTTTTTCTTGTGTCTCGGATTATCTTATCAAATTTTTGATACGTCCTTCGGCGTCGAATTTGTTCGCATATTTCTTGCTGATTGTCTTCCTCAGCTGATGGCTTCATCCTTCTCCTTCGCCCTTCTTCGGCTTCCAGCATTGCCTCGACTTCGGTCAGCTGGTTGTCGGTGATGGTGCATGCACACTTGAGTCGCTCGTAATTGTCTTCGAGGTTTTTGAGCTTGATTTCGATAGCTGAAGCTGCATCGATGACTTTTGAGGACTTTTTCCGCTCTTCGTTGAGTTCACGAAGGAGTTTCTTGTTCTCCAAACGATGAGCATGTGAAATTTGTTCGACGACCTAAAGAATACAAAATACAATGAACGTTAAATGAGATCTGTTTGGAGATGAAAAACCTTACCTCAGATTTCACCTTCATCCTCTCCTGCTCGGCTTTTTCCCCCATTTTGTGCTCCAGTTGCTTCTCCAATTGTCACAGGTTTAAGTTTGCCGTTCGTGCCGACTGACGTTCGACAATTATCTGCTCACGGGCACCGGCCAACTTATCCGCCAATTTTTCGTACTGCTTCTTGAGTATATCGCCGACACTCTTCGGTCGTTCACTTAACTTCTCGACCATGTCCTCTCGAAATAGGGTTGTTTGCGGATCGCAATATAGTCAATTCGATTGAAAAGGTTTGTGACCAGGGAGAAATTGAGATTCTTAAAATTGGCATTGACTTTTAAGTCACTTGGAAAGGCGATCAATATCTTGATGTGACTCTCCTCGCAGTGACTGAGGATTTTCAAGTATGTTTCGCGGACACTGTCGCATTGTCCTCGGGGAATGGTGTAACTTCGCAAATGAGTTCATACCATGAGTTCATAATACCAATGGACCAGAAGTCACAGCTAACCTGTAAGTAGTTTTTAGCATCAATGTTTAAAACTCGAGGTTTGAAAGAACTTACGCTATGCTGGAATTTGATCAATCTGCAGTTGAAATTGTCTCAAGCACTTCTGGAGCAATGTAATCAGGAGTTCCGACCGGCAAGGAACTGTACACATGCCCGTCACAATTCAAGGCAGCGGCATTTCCAAAATTTTCCAGCTTGATATGGCCAAAGCGAAATCTCCGGGGAAATAAAGTTCTTTTTTTCCGACAATTTGATAAAAAATACAAACAAAACAAAAACTTTTTGAATAAGCAAGCTTTGAAATTTGTAAGAGGAAGATGAACCTTATTTTCATTTTGTAATGAAATACTTTTAATTGAAGACGAACAGAAATCCTTTGATTGTAATCAAATTTGCGGCGGTACGGATACGGACGACTACGCGGTTGTAAAAAATACACAACCAATTATTAAAACGAGAAATAGTCAACCATAGTTGATTATAGTCAACTATAGTCAGCGCAAAAACGCAGCTCCGTTCGCATTCAATAATGGCGACCAACGAAGTGAAGAAAGCGATATCATAGCTTAAGTCCAACAAAGCCGCATTAGACGGCCTAGTTGCTGTTTTGATATGCAAATGCAGCATTTGGTCGGGTGAAAGAATGTCCGAAGAATGGACATCCAGAATCCCAGAAAAACTCTTCCGTCTGGACGGATGGATGCAAAATCACGCTGTTACTGTTATATCATGGTCGAGAAAAACTTCACGAATACATTTAATGGAAAAAACGATTTTAGACAAAGCGATGCGCAGTCACTTAAGAAAAAAATGTCAAAGCTTACACGTCAAAATCAGAGGTACAATCTTTCAAAAGTCCGTTGAGTTACTAGGAAACGGCGACGGATGACGTTAGCATAATTGAAAGAAAACAGTGTGATGTAAGTCAGTGGAGTGTATGTGAGCATTGATATAGAGACGGTAAGTGAGGTCAAGATCAAGTTAATGCTGTCAATAAGGAAGAAGACCAAACATCGACGGCTTGGAAAAAACACGCGACCATAGACTGAAGAATTAACTGCTGGGGATCCGCTATATATTTATTTGCTCTCTCGAGCACCAAATATTTCAATCTTATAAGGCCCTCACTATCTAGTTCCTCGTGTGTGGTGCAATAACATGGACGATGAAAAAGCTTTGGGTTGCTTCGAGATAAAATTTCGGCTAGTCAATAATGGTCCCACCTTCTTAAATGGAGAATGGAGACGAAAATTCAAATAAGAACGGTATGAGTTTGAGTTGTTCAGGGATACAGCTCTAGCCAGTAAAGTTAACGTATATTACGACTAAGATGGATCATTTAGAGTAAATGGAGAATAATGCTTCGGCCCGTAAAGTCGTCGAATCTATATCGGAGCACATGCATCACAGGATATAATGAAACACAGGTACTTGTGCTAGAAGACCTCAGTTAGTTAGGGACTGAACTGGCTGAAGGAAGATGAGGAACTGGTCTGACCAGGAAGCGCCACCTTAAAAGTTACTTAGTTTCTTACAGTACCTTATCAATAGGGCAACCAAAAATATGCTCTATAAAAACCTTTTATAGCGCTTTAAATATGCTCTAAAAAGCCAATTATATGCTCTAAAAATATGCTCTAAAAAATTTTGAAATAGCGTAAAATCTTAAATTTTGAGTTTTTTTTTTAGTTTATTGACTTGTCAAAAAAAAAAAATACAGAGGTCAAAATATCCTTAGAGACAAATAAAAGAACAAAAAAAAAAAACAAAAACATAAAAAGCTAAGTATGTAAATACATAAAATTAAAAATGAAAATATAAACCAGAATAATTAAAAAAAAAAATATTTGTTAAAACTTTATTTACACTTAAGGAAAACAGTTTTACTTAAAAAAATTTTCTCTGAAAACATTTTTGTAGGTACATCATCCGCCAGTTATACGTACAAACCTTAATGCCATTATTTCAGATGCAGTTTTTTTTTCTACAAATAAATTCTGCCATAATAAACAATTTGAGCCCTCTTATTTTTCTGAAATATCTATAATTTTATTTATTTTTTCGTTATTGGAGTCGATGGTATTAATTTTAACTTGGGCATCGATCAATAATTTTATGTTAGCCAAAGGCCGCTTGTTTCCAGTTGTGCAATGCATTTCAATAAAAATGTATAATTGGATGATAGAAATATCAAGTCACGTTTAATGCCACTTCATTAAAACAATTTTTTAACACCTCGTATTTCAGCAGATTCCTCTTCATGTAGTGTTTCGAAAAAGCTTTCCACTTTTTTTTTAAACATTTCTACACAGTAAACTGCTTCCCTCCAAGATACCCAATTAGCCGTAATCGTTTGCGAAGGAAGTGGTGTTTCCGGTGCAATATCCTTGAATACCCTTATTCTTGATGGAACTTTTAAACACTTTTTTCACGTTTGCGATGAAAATATCAACTTCTGGAAATTGACCTCGAAGTGTTTCACAAGTTCTATGGAGCCTGTGGGCCTCACAAGTGACATGCGTTACTTTTGGATAAAATACTTGAATAGCATCGCGAATTTTTCGAAAAAAAGTTTAAAAAAAATATTTACTCTAACATTTGCAACAAAAATTACAAATAATGATGAAATCTGCCAAAATATGCATTTTAAAGCAAAATATGCAAAAATATGCACTTATAACAAAATATGCTAAAATATGCTCTAACGAATAGGGTCCCAAATGTTTGTTTTTTCATGAAACGTATTTCTATCTTGTCAATTGTCAAATTCGACGTTCCAAAAAAAAACATGCTCGAGCATATTTTTGGTTGCCCTACTTATCAAAGAAAAATCAACAGTTTTTCTTGGCTTTTTTCATGTGTGACTTAAGAAATGTAAACCTTATAATTAAAATGTTTATTATTAAAGAATTTGGATTGACCAAATTTATAAAAATTAGTTTTCATAAAAAAAACTTCAAAACTTCAGAGATCTTATTAATTTCCGGGATAACGAAATTTTTTCTATAGGCACTGCAACGAAATTAACACAAGAATTTGTTACTAGAGACAGGGAACAGTTAGTTATTGGCACAGAAACTAACCCATAACTGCAATATCCTAGCCAAAGTGTTTATTTGCCATTTGCTTTTTGAGTGCCAAAAGCCAAATTTAATCAAGTGTCTAGTTGCTCAACTACTCCACCATCTTTTGACTCGTTTAAGCATTACGATTTACGAGTGAAATGATTTTCGTTCTCATGCATATTTGCCTCAATGCACACACAATTTATTCCATGTACGAGTGCATGTAGTCTTAAGCATATAATTGAATATTTAGTAAAGAGAACTACTTCAATTTAAGGCTTGTTAAAGCAATTAGGTCTTGAAGCCTAACGTGTAGAGGCAATGAGGTTCAAGGTTGTAAGAAAACGAACGATCTTGGCGTTTTTCTTCAGAATCGGACACTTCAGAAGCCGACGGACGTTGCCCTCTCCTCGTTTGCTCGTAGAGCTCACGAGCAGCTATTGTCTATGCAGCGCCGCTTTGTATGCCTCCTGCTTGGCTGCATGGGCCTGTCTACATTCTTCGTCAAACCTGGGATTTCGCTTTGGTGACTGTGTGAAACCTAGCACTGGTCTTGATGTTGGCCGTTGTCGGGATATTCGTAGCACTACCTTGGCTTTGGGTTAAATCTACAAGGACAACTTTAATGCCATAGGTAGGAGCTCGTAGAACTCGTCTTTGGTGTCGTCATTTTTCTCTTCTGCGGGGGCATGCGCACATATTTAGATAATGTTGGCGAATTTAACCTTGATTCGAATCATATAGGGATGCGTTCGCTTACACTTTTTACTTTTTACCTAAGGCTGCTTCCAACGACGAATCCGCGTCCAAAAAGCCGCTTTTGTTGCTCTTGGTAACAATTACCATATCCTGGGGGTCGATTCCCGATCTGTGAAGCTGTGAAGTGAAAAATTTTATCACCGCTTCACCACAAATGCGATTCTCGACCTGTGAAAATTTAATTTGAAATGTCAAATTTTCTTCATATGATAAAATTCTCTTCACAGTCAAATTATTGTGTGAAGAGGCATGAAGAGCACAAATCGAAACAAAATTTTTTTTTTGGATTTTTTGGAGGGAAGACCAGATCCAAATTATTCGGGAACTGTTGCTGTCATCACACTGGCTGCTTTGTTGGGTGCTTTATTGTATCTACGTTGGAATAATGTGGAGTTTTTGTACAACAAACAGTTGTCGGGCTCGATAGCTTTGCTATTTTTTTTGCCATGATTTTGGGACAGATGTGGAATCATATTCATAGCACAGGTGCACAAGAGCCAGATTGGGGGAGTGGCTTACATACATGGCTCGTCACAGGGTCAATTGGTGATTGAGACCTATATTGTCATGTTCCTAAGTAAGTAGAAGGACATATCGTTTTTCGACTATCTGATTCATATTTTCTTTTCATTTAGATGCAATGATTGTCCTTGGAATGATTCTGCTCACCGAATCCGGCTGGCAGACTGACATGCGTAAGGGACGAATCATGGCAATCGCCGGACTGATTCTCGTTGTAGTATTCTTTTCGTGAAAGCTCAAGGATATCCTTAAAGCTTCCTGCTCAAATAAATTGAGATCTCTTCGATGTGAACAATTTTCAACTCTAATCAATCGAAATATTGCAGGAAGTTTTGTGTTTTCGTTTTATTACAAATTCACGTGTTTTTCTTTTATAAAGATTAGTTTCTTTCTTTCCTTCTTTTTCAATAAATAAAACAATATTGAACTTGAAAACAAAAGGCTTTCTTATTTTTTCTTAAGGAATTATATTTGTTCTGATGTCAACCACGAAAAAAAAACATTATATGACACACAGCTGTCAGAATTTTTCATTTAGAACACTTTAGTACTTTTTAGTACAACAGTTTATCATACACAATTCGAGAATCGCATTAGGTGTGTTCGTGAAGTGAAGAAATGAAGAAAACTCTGTGAAGACTAAAATGATACATTTTTCTTCAATTCACAGCTTCACAGATCGAGAATTGACCCCCTGAATGTAGTAGGTTTTCATCCTGATTTTGATCGGTCCATCCCATCGTATTTTCTTAATAGCTACTTTGTAGCCGTGGAGGGTAGCCGCGGCTTAGTAAGGGACTTATTACATTTGCTTGGGTCGTCATCAGTATATTTTTCTGTTTCCGAGGCGTGTTGTTGATTTGCAAATAAGTCTTTTCCTTTGTGGCCGGGAAGTCACCACGACATACAACCTCCAACCTCGAGTGCCTGGAGGCACTTGATGTAACTCCAAATGCGTGAGCCGGAAAACCCAGCCCGTTTTTATGTAATTATTAATGTAGACTGTATAAAGGTGTTCACCAAATAGTTCGGCCTAACTTGAACAGTGGATGCCACCCTTGATTCTAAAAAAAAAGAATTTTTCTGCATTCTGCTACCGTCATTCTGGAACACTCCTTCGTTGGGGGTTAATTAGTAGAAACAGCTGACTCCGTTTCGACCTGTCGACCATGCATGGGAGGTCCTTCTGCACAAACAATTTTCACGATCGCATAGCTCTTACCTTCATAGATAGTAGTAGTCACCGTAAGCCTTTCTGCCACGTCAAGGCTAACCCCATGGAGGTATTCACATACCACTGTTAATAAGTTTACATAATTTCATCGCGTTTTTTGCAACAACCAGTGAATACTTTTGAAGTGTTTAGAGGACCAATCATTTTATGCCAGTTTCCAATTTTAAAATTTTAAATAAAAAATTATTTGGATAAAATTAAATGACCATTGTTCAGTCTTAAGCTGAACCATCATAAACATTATCCAACATAATTTTTATTATCATTAAAACTATACAAAATTATTTTACTTTTCGCTCAAGCAGCCTATGAATCATAATTTACCCTATTTTATACTCACTCAATGTATTTAAAATCATGCAACATAATCTGTACACGCATACATTTATACATTACCTCTCGGTAAACTGCACACAAAATTTACTGCTCATCGCATTATGTAAAACCAAATCATGAATTCTAACATTCAATGTACTTAAAGCTTAACAGTTATCATTTTTTCTATTTTTCTTTTGTTACTCTGTTTCTTTACTTTTTAAGTTAGTTTAAGCATTACATTTACAATAAATCAGAACGATTTGACATCTCATGGAGAAAGGTCGCAGCATTTATTATTCCGTGTGTTTTGGGAGAAGATAATTAGAGTTTAAATTATCTTCTCAAGGTTGCGCTTTAATTTGGTTGATCGAAGAAATGTCTATTGCAACAACCATTTTGTACAAGTCTGTGAGTACGAATATTATGATGGAATAACATCAATTGATTTAACTTTTACGGAGTATTCATTTGATTCCATTTTAAGCCTTTTAGAGTACACATAACAAATTTATTTTGCTGTTGCATTTATCATTGATTTTAGCATGCTATTGATACGAAGCTTATTCCAGGTTTAAATTGCCTGACACAAAAAAAAATATCTTGTACTCTTTTCAATTTTTAAACAACCCACTTAGCTCAACCACACGCCCTCATCGAACTGTCAACAAATTAAAAGGACATTGAGCTAGTCGATTCCCAAAAATCTACCAAAGAGGCAACTGGTTAAAATGTTGACTTAAATTGTTAAATTTAAAGCAGTATCCTGCTTGCCACTAGCTTAAAGAATTTTCAAATAAGCTAGGTATCGTATAGAGTAGACGGAACATTTATTCGCCCTCGCCATCCACCTTACTTGAGGCAACCAAAAAAAACCACCATCGTTGGGTTTAGCGTTCAACTTAAGTGAACAAAATATCTTGCCTCTGGACATGAGGTGGCTTTGTCTTATCTGTTTATGCCAAAAATGTGCAAAGTTGGGAGCGCACACAAAAAAGAAATGAAAGATTTAGGTTAAGAGTTGGAAGTGGCACCTTTAAAGGTGCTACTTGATGTTGAGGTTTCTATGGAAACATCTAGGTGTGCATTAAGTGCTAAGCATGCATGTACGTACTTTGAACTTTTTGTAATAGTCCTTCGGTGTGAAATGAAACAAATTTGTTGAATGAATTGAGTGACGAAAATTGGCAGAGTTTACTTAATGCAGTGAGCAAATGTTTGGTTAAAAAAAAGGCTTTCAAAGACAGAGGGAAATGAAAATTCTATGATGGTAGAGGGGCACAATAAAAACTTACATCTTTATGTGAAAGCTATCACACTCTAGTACTTAAATAATAAATTTGATTTAACATCCTTACCAATCCTATCCCCAGTTATTAATTGTTATCTTTTCGACCTTTAATATTGGGTGTAAGCAAGACTTAAAAGAAAAAAGGCTAAAGAGGATAAAAGAGTTTATTGATACTACTTTTACATCAAACTGATAAGTTTTTGCGGTTTTCCAACCGGCTTGTTCTCATACAAGAAAAAAAAAGGTTAAATCCATAAAGCTTAATGTTCCTTTTTTCAGTTCAAATTATGTGAAGTCTTTCTTACATAGACATTTGTTTTCCGCTTGAAATTTCTTTTAAGTTCAACAAAAAGTTAGTTTGACGCACAAAGAAAAGAACGTAGGATTGTGTTATAAATTTAGATATGTAATGAATGTGCCAGTTCTGAGGTTGTAAAGGTGGTATAGGATGGAGAGGAGGAACACTGGTTCCTTTACAAACCTTAAAACCCTTTTCCATGTTTGCATATTCATTCAAGCAAAATGTTCTTGGCAAGTGGCACGAGGTGTTTGCGTCATTTATTTCTTCTCAAGATATTTGGGGTTTCTCAAGCTTATATTGATCCATTTATTATAAATAAATAAAGAATTGCTGCGATGAGATTTCTTTCTCAAACTTTAAGCTCTTATATAGGCAATTAGTAAATCATGAATAGGAATCAGTTATTTGTCTGATTTTTCATTTCGGATTTCTTTCGTATAGGAAAACTTTTAGCGATATAGCTACCTTACACAAAATTTAAAGTCTGATTGAAAAAAGTATTTTTTCTTGATTTTGAATCTCAGCTTTAATTGCCAATTATCTAAGAAGCATATTTGTTAGATAACAAACTCATAATAAACCAAAACTAAAAGAAGATTTAAAGTAAAACCAGATTTTTAAAACACGAACTGCTTTATTCGACAACACGACGTAACAAAATGGTGAGTGTATGACCGCCAGCAAAAAAAGAGAGATATTTGGAACCAAGACGACACGAATTTGCTTTCTGAATAAGGCTCGATGAACGAGATGAAGAAAAAAGAGAAAAAGACCCTTTATTCATTCACATTTCAATGCAGACCCAAAGATGCGTTATTTGTATTTGTATTTGTATTTGTATTTCAGAAAAATCACATGATACAGTAAGATATAATCTTTTAATAGTATCTAAGTTTGCTTACCAAGTTAAAATAAAATATGACTATACAAGAAAAAGTTCTATATATTAATTAAATTACAGTAACAAATAAAAGTTTACAATATTTTAAAACTATAAAAATAAAAAGAAAACAATTAAAGACAAGAGGAAAAATATGAGAAAATCTTCTTTCTGAAGGAAGCTTGTGAGGAAGTTCTTTGAATATCAAAAGGAAGAGAGTTCCATGTCCTGACAACAGAAACAAAGAAAGATCGTTCAGCAATAGTGTGTGTAAAGCGCGGCAAAATTAATATAAGACCTCTACGAGACCTAGCAAAATGGAGCATCTCCTCCAAGTACCCTGGACATCTTCCATGAATTATTTTATGTAGCAGTGAAACGTTTCGATACAAAATATATTTATTTAAGTTGACTCCTAACAAAGAATCATGTAAAAATGAAACACTTTCATATCTGTTGATATTATGAATAAAGCGAAGGCAATCATTAAATGCAACATTCAGTTTATTTTTACAATCATAGTCAAGACAAGGGTAAACGGCGCAGTTGAAAGTGAAATAAGGCATTATCAGACTTTTTACTAGTTGTTTTTTCAATTCGATATTCAGAAAATGGGAGGAGAATCTCAAGGAACGCAACCCACTGTAAATTCTACGTATGGTTTCGGAAATTGCATCACAACAGCTCAACTTGTTATTAATTTGAAAACCTAGGTACTTAACTTTACTAACATAATCAATAATTTGAGCATTTAAAATGATATTCGGAAGGTCCATAAGATTAACTTCACGTCTTGAACATACCATAGGGGAGAGTGGGGCACATTTGAACACGTGGCACATTTGAACACTGGTTATAAAATTTTAGTTTATTACTTTTTATTAAAAGCAATTCAATATATTATACTGGCAAGACAATATCCTTAAACGTCATTGGCTTTCCGTGTTTCCTTCAGTCGGGCTTCAGATTTAGAGGTGGAAGGTGGTTTTCGTAGTGCTGGTGTATTATTTTAGCTTTTTAGTTGTAAGAGTATACAAACATTTTAGTACGCGACATTAAATCGGGAAACAAAATGTCTTAATAGTAAATAAATGTGAAACTGAATCACGGCGAGCTTTAAAATAAATATGTTAAAAGTTAAAAATTATTCAACATTTTATGGCTTTGATACAGTTGGGGTAGATTTGAACAAGTGTTTTGGGGCACGTTTGAACTAGTTCAAAGCTGCCCCGATCAGTTTCTATAACATACAGGTACAATCCCAAACTAAAATCCCCAAATCTTAAATCCCCAAACTGAAATCTCCAGAAGCCAAATCTCCAAGGAGAGAATCTTCATGACTAAAATCTCCATGCCAAAATTTCCGAAACAAATTACGTTCAAATAATAATGGATCATGCGATTAAATCGCATGATAAGGTTGCACGAAACGTTATGTTATAATTAAAAATAATCATTTTTTATCCTGCCACAACACCATAGATAATTTTTCATTTAAAAATATCGTTTCTCCTCCTCTATTTGATTTTAAAACAATAATTTGATCCATAGTAGGTAAATTTTTTTATGAAACAGGCTTGACAGACTGAAAGTGCGTTCTTGTTCTTAATTTGTTATCATGTCATAACGGTTTCATGCAGTGTACATGCCGTGAGAGAATCGGTGTTAGAAGACGTACCTGAACATTGGGGATTTTGAGATTTTTACAAGAAACATTTTATCTTTGGGGAGAGTGATATTTTCTTGGAGTTGGATTAGTTTTATTGAAGATTTTGTCCCATAGTGATTTTAGTTTAAGGGAATTTCCTACGGCTCTTTTTTATTATCCTCTTACTAATTAAGCTAAGAATAAATACTAAAAAGTTAAAGTATTATTCATTCATTAACACGAAATTAATGCTGCTGTTCAAAAGTGCCTCTTCCAATTTCAAAACTGCCCCATATATGGGGTGCTTTTGTACATAAGAACGTATATTGGTTAAAAATTAAAATTTAATAAAAATGTTTTGATAAATTAATCAAATTTTATTTGAAATCGAAGTTTAATAACACTGCTGCATGTAAGTTAACCTTACAGATCAATAAATCCAACATATATGGTTCCAGAAGCTGTGAAAGCCAAAAGTGTTCAAATGTGCCCCACTCTCCCCTACTTAGTGTTTTTGTCGGATTAAGTTGCAGTTTATTTGAGTTAGCCCAGCTTAGAATATTAACTAAGTCTTCATTTATACGAGCAACGCAATCATCCATTAGACCCAAATCACTAAAAATATACAGCAACACATCGTCCGCATACATATGAATGTTACAATTTTGAACAACTGAAGGAAGATCATTAATAAAGAGGGAAAACAGAAGTGGTCCAAGAATCGACCCTTGTGGCACACCGCAGTTAACATTAAACGAGCTTGAAACACCTTGATTTGTTTTTATTGTTTGAGGTCTATTTAACAGATAATTTCTCAAAAGCTTCAAAGCAGTGTAAGAAAAATTGAAATTATTACAAAGTTTTAAGATTAATATTTGATGATCAATGCAATCAAAAGCTTTTGAGAAATCTAAAAGTACCATAGTTCCAAGCTTATTTCTGTCAAGTGCAACACGAAAATCAGATGTTACTTTAACTACGGCAGATTCACAGCTGTGATTTTTGCGAAAACCCGACTGCCATTTGGAAATTCTGTTATCAGATTGAAGAAAAACAAGAACTAGATTAGCCATCAACCGCTCAAAGACTTTTCCAAAGAAAGGTAGCAAACTTATTGGTCTGAAATGAGAAGGTTCACATGGATTACTCTTCTTTGGAATAGGGATAACAATAGCCTCCTTACATGCGTCAGGAAACTCACTTCTATAAAAACAAGCATTAACAATGTGTTTCAATGGTGGAACAACAATAGGTATTATTAAGCGAATAAATTTAGGAGTAACTTTATCAGAACCAACAGCATTAGATTTCGCAGCCTTTATTGCACATAAAATATCATTTTCGTCCACACAGTTAAATGAAAATAGTCCAACGTCATCTGCAGGCAAGCTGATTTGAGGATTCAAGTTGAGTAGAGGAGGAGCATAAAATGACCTCATTACCGCTGGGTTAAGAGCACACTCTGACGCATTTTTATTGGTAGCAACTCCAATTTCTTTTAAGTTTTTCCACAGTTCTTTCGAATTCAATGAAACGTCAAGTTTTTGCAAAAAGTAAGCTTTCTTCCGAGTGCGAATTAGTGACACAACTGTATTTCTTGCAAAAATATATTGACGCCGATTGAACTCAGAAGGACATTTTTTAAATTTCTTGTAAAAACGTTCTCTTTCTTTGATTTGAGCTTCAATGTCAGTACTGTACCAAGGACATGCTCTGGTTTTTTTTAACTTTTTTACATACAATCGGAACATGAACATCAAAAAGAACTTGTAACAATTGATTAAACAATATAACTTTATCGTTTACATCAGCAGTGTATAAAATCTCGTTAAAAAAATTAGATCCAACAAACCGTTGAACACCTTCAAAGTTAAAATCACGATATGATCTGTAGCTGAACATTTCAGAGGAACGCAAATTATTCTTTTCAAATTGAAAGCAACAGAAAATGAGATCATGAATGAAATCCGAAGTTAGCCTTATTTGGTCGTTACACAGAACTTTTTCTTTAGAAGTTGTAAGAAAAATGTCTATAAGTGATGGATTAAGTACTGACTGAAAACATGTGGGCCATAATGTATTCACAATAGATAAACAAAGTTTTTCACAAAAGTAGTTAAAAAAGCGTGACGTTGTATTATTAACAAGTATATTAACGTTAAAATCACCACCTACTACTATATGAGAATACTTTGAATTAAAAATGTGCAATGTGTTTTCAAGTTCATGTACATTATCCTCTTTGAAACAACATGGAGGGCAATATACAACCATCAAAAGACAAATTTCATTGTCATTCGAAATTTCAACGCCTAAAAATTCCAACGGTGATTTCAAAGATGAACAAACAATTTTGGATCTTATATTATCTTTAACGTAAATGCAAACACCACCACCTCTAGAACCGCGATCATTCCTAAACAGTTTAAACCCAGGCAAATTAATCAACTGAGATGAAATTGATTCATTTAACCATGACTCAGAGATCATTATAACGTCCATATTACTACTACTTAACATTTGGAAAAGGACAGTGTACTTAGAAGGAATACTACGTGCATTCAGATGACATACATTTAACCCATTATAAGCTTTACACAAAACATTACAGATCGATCTAATATTATCAGGATGTGAACCAGCGAACCTCATCTTCAATTGCAACTCAGGAAGAAATTCTCACAGATAAACAAGGGAAAATAATTTCTGATTCGTAAACTTTAAAAAGAAAGAAAGAAAATAAAGTTATTGCATATAAAAATTGGCATTAAATACAAAAAATTCAAATTTTAGTTGAGTTAAGATTTAAATTGAAGCAAAATAACAATTAAAATAATAGCAAAATAAAGTTTAACATACTTGGTAAGCTTCAAAATAAAACATTGATAAGTTAAACAGTCAACAGCAACCCCTTATGAAGCAGAAACAGCACCATCAGCAACAGCAGCAACAACACCGTGTGAAACATCCACACCTCCCTGCGCAATAACAACCTCCTTCTCCATAGCATCAATCAAATCATTCATCTTATCATCACCACATCCATAGATAAGAAAGAATTTAAATGAGACATGGCTGTGATGCAAACAGGTTTTTTATCAGCACCCTCTCTGACGTAGACACGACCATACCTAGTGAACACAGAATGGAGATGCTTTCTTCTGCGTAAATCGTTGGCTTTTTTGAAGAGTTCATGATTATGCTTAGTAAGACATTCATATGCTCTTACAAATTTGTTGCTGTTGTGAAAGCCAAGGTCATGTAAAGAGACTGCACGAGAGCTTGTTTTATAAAATGCACTTAATTTCTTTAATACAAAGTTTTTTTCGTTTTCGTGTGCAAGTCGAATGATGATCGGACTGGAGTTTTTATTGTTTTTAGGTGTAATTCGTAGCGCGTAGTTAGGTCGTATCGACATTAGACCAATTTTTGTGCAAAATTTGTGAAAAATCTCGTAAATATTTTCATTCTGACTAACAGGAATGCCGTGAAGAACGAGATCGCCAGCAATATTTTTCCGGGCCAAAGCGTCGATCTGTGTTTTGAGTTGTGTATTGATGGTGTTGTCATTTTCCATTGATTGTGTTTTTATAAATGAAAATTCCTCCAGCAGTGTGTTCATTTCTTGGTGGTGATTTTCGAAGCTTGCAAGCTTGGATTCACAATTGAAAATTAGCTTGTTTAAAGAACCAAACCGCTCCCCAAAATCTTTTTCAAGTTTTTTAATTTGTGTTGTAAATTTAGTTTCAATTTCATCAAAGCGTAAATTAAAATTTTGTGAAATTTCATTTAATTCATTCCTTAAGGTCGATAGAATGGAATCGGTCAGTGTTTTGGTCAATTTGTTTAGGCGAGTCTCTATTTTTTCCCAGAGATTTGACGAAGAAGGTGCTCCTAAAGGAGAACTCAGAGGAGAGCCGGAGACATCAACAAAATGTGAGCGTAAATTCCTCTTACTTGTTTTAAGGTTAGAATTAGACATTTTTTTATTTTTCACTTTTAATTAAAATATGATGAATGTCTTTATTAAACTTTTTGATAAATTAAAAAACTATGTTGTTTTACGCACAATAAAAACAATTTTAACAGTTAATTCTTATTTTTACCAACTCAAATTTGAATTTAATGTGGAGCCAAAATCAAGCACTATAATTAGTTTGACATTTCGTTTCGTTATAATTTTATTTCCTGATCAGTTTTTGATGTTGCTTTTGGTTCAGATGAAGACGCAAAGAGATGCACTCATACAAAACATAGAACCGTTTTTTTTTCTTATATAAGATTTTCCTATTAGCGTCTTTCTTTTTTGAGAAGAACGTAGGTTGTATATAATTTGTTTTCAAAAAGAATTTAAATTGTTTTTGATTTTTAAACTTTTTTTCAAAATTGTGTATCTGAAAAACGGAGGTACGGTTTTGGAGCAATACAAAAATAAGTTTTTTCCATTAAAAACGCCAATTTTCCGAAAAAAAAATTTACGAGGATGTTAAAAAAAATCATAAGAGCTTTTTTTGGGAAAATTTAAACTGTACGGTGGCTACCCTGAATTTTGATCTTAACAAAAAATAAATGATCCACTCAAATTCGCTCAAATCTCTAATTTTTAAGTTTGAAGTCAATGGGCCAGTGGTTAAGTCTGTAGATGCGTTTACAGACAGACGCACAGTGGGACGAATGTATGAGAAAACACTTCAAAATTCATATCTTGTGAATAAAATAAAGTTATCAACCAAACATGCCTTAAATAGTATTTTAGTACTCATATCTATGATTGTAACGTAAAAACAAGAAAATTGATTCACTAAAACTTATGAATTAAGGATTTTTTATTCAAAGAGTTGAGCAGCGAACTTGTTTTTATTTTTTTTTTTTTTTATTTATGATTTTCTGTTTATGTTTTTTGTATACATTACATGATTTTGATATCAAAATAAATAATTCTAATAATAAAGACTAAGAAAAATTAATCAATTTCACTTTCCGATGAGTAATTCATATTACTTAGAAATCCTGGATCTTCGTTATTGTTTACCAAATAATGATCTATATTTGGGTCACTTTTCGATAACTTTTGGTTTGTTGACTTTCTTTAAAACGTTTTAGAGGTCTTCCTTTGCTTGTTCTAGGTGAATTGTCACACGAAAAAGGGGAAAAAGGGTTTGTTTTAGAATTTTGAACGATTTTTCAAGTGAACTCGGAAACAGCAAAGGTTTATTAGGAGGGACTTTACTTAATTATTTTAAGAATTTCGCATTAAAGTTAGTATTATTACTTACGGAATTTATAAACACGTCTGGTAAGGAAAAATTAAGGTTAAGCCACCTTTGGTGAACCTCCATAAACCTGAATTTGTTTCTTTGGCAACACTGCCATTTTTGCTTTAAATTAACACAAAAAAGCCTCGAAATTTCTTGTAAAACTTCGTTTTCTCCTTCATTCAACTCTTCCAAGCCAAGTAACTGCTGAATTTTCTTAGCAGCGCTGAAAACTTTCCTGGAATGTGCACTATCCATACATGTTGCTAATAAGTCACCATGCTTGATGAATACGGTCGAACCTAAAAATGTCAATTTCTTTAAAAAGCGCAAACTTGCGCAAGATTTTTTTCGTGATTTAGTTAGCTGACACATTGCTTATTATGAAACAAAAAAGATCTCAAGACCCGTTTTTGACCATTTTTTGAAAACTCTACTTGAAATTTGACATTCGTTTTTTTTTTCTTGTACCACACTAACACAGCAAAAATCGCTACTACAAAAAAAAACACGAAAAAAATCTATTTCTTACAAAAGTTTCTTAAATTTAAATACCTTCACTATTAATATTCTCCATTATTAATTTAATTTTCACACGCGGAATATATTTGCACAGCAATTGAATATGTCACAAAAAATCACCTTAAAACTCTTTATATAAAATGCGGAAAAAAAGGTAATGTTCACGCGGCTATAACTTGCGGACCAATAAATAAAAGCAAAAAATTTTATTGCATTTCGAGCTTCTATATATTTGGGATGATTTACCAATTAATATAAAGTACCGCTAAAATAGTTGTATTTTTTATTTTTTACTATGGGTCGTCCCACTGTGAGACGGATGGAATCGCGTATTCACCTTTTTCAACTTCTTTATCATCGTAATGTCATAGTGCATCAAAATCTCAACTTTATTTTTTTACGAATTCAATACTTGCCATATTGTAAAAATGTAAAGGGTCCGCCAGATAACTTTTTTTTTTTTGAAAATGCTATAAAAAAAAATCTACTGAATTTTTTCTCAAATTTCTTTTTTTATTTGAAAGAACAATCTTTCCGGTTAATAATGGAAAATAATTTCATTCAAATGGCTGCCAGCGCAGGTACGTAGCGCCGTCCTGTTGAAACCAAATGTTGCTAATATCCTCCTCTTCAATTTTTGTAAACAGAAATTCGTTCAACATGGCCCGATAACGATCGCCATTGACTGTAACGGCCACTCTTTGCTCATTATGCCTCTGGGCCAAAATCCGCACCAAACACCCAGTGGCAAATTTCCCAATTTTCACCAAGGAATCACCATGCGATTCACCAAGGAATGGAAGCTTCACTCATGAATTTGAAGGTGAATCATCTGGTGAAATTTACATAGGGCTGTCATTGCAGTTCACCAAGTGAATTTCTTGGTGAATATGCATGAGTGAAATCATTGAATAAAAGTATTCTGTGTTTTCATTTGTTCTTTTACTCCGATGAAATGTTAAATAAAAGTTCATTTGTGAACTCATCTCTTCTTTGAAAGTTGAATTTTCCACTACTTTTTCCATGAATGAAAAATATTATGAAAATGCAGTTGTGATCTCACCAAATGTAAATATCAAAACAAATTTATTAATATTTTTTTATTGAAATATTTCTGAAAAGAACACAATATTGGTTTGAATAATAATATATAATAACAATTCAAGTCTGTGGCTGGATCTTCTTCTATTTTTTTTCTATTTTTGCAGCTTAACGACTCCTTTTAGGTTGCTCCACATTCCAGATTCCAGAACACCTTTAAAAATGTTAAGATACTTAGTTTAATTTCTTTTCTAAGTCGAAAATAAATATTTATATTTGAGTACCTGGTTAATATTTTCGATTTCCCTCGTGTTTTCTCCTGTGCTGTTTATTATTAATTCACTTTTAAAAATAGCTTACGGATTCTTCACATCAACCGTCTTTAACCAACATTTCGATTGCACTGATTTTACATAGAACAAAACATTTTTTTAACGATCGCAGACAAAAATAGACAGTGGAAAAAACCAAAACCGTTGCGTCGTCACCGATCGTCCTCGGTCCTCGATCAACAAAAGTAGAAAATAGGTACATAATGTTTATATACACAGATTCTTGCAGGCCATTTCCACCCCAAAAAGAAAATTAAAAAAAAAATTTCAGCTGCGCTAGTGCGTGGGAATTATAAAAAAAAAAAAAAATATCAAAATGAGCTTCATCTGAAAAGATTTTTTTGGCAAAATCGGCATCTTCCCTAAGTCGATAGCAGGCCCACTTAGCAAAGCGAAAACGCATTGGATGGTCAGTTGGCTTAAACTCCTGAACCAATTGGACTTTGTATGGCGTCATACCAAGGTCTTTATGCAAAATTCGTCTCAATGATGTCTCCGAAATGTTCAATTGTTGAGAACGACGCACGGTGAATTGATATTGATGGCGCTTCACGCTCACTTTCTGCCACATCAGCAATATTCTCGGGTGTACACACTGTTTTTGGCTTTTCACGCTTTGGTTTATCGATGAGGATGCCAGTTTCTTTCACTTTTTTCACAAGATAACGAACATACGGAGCTGACGGTGCTTCTCTTCATCCAAAATCCGTACGCAATTTTCATAAACATTCTGCAACATTACCATGATTTTCAAAGTAATGTCGCAATATTTCCCAGCGTTGTTCAAGCGTATCTATACACAACTATATTCTTTCAGCGGAAGGATAAAACTAATTATCTGTCAAATCAGACATGAGTTAAGTGTTACCATTCACGTGCTCTGCGAAGAGTGGGTGAGGAATTTGGAAAGGGTTGCTTGCAATTTCGAGTACAGATTTCTTGTCGCTCATGTGCGGAAGGTCCAACCTCCAAGCTGGTGCAGAGTGGTAACCAGACTTCGGTCTGGGCGAATGGGCTTACGTTTCTCATTGTACAAGTATCATTAAATTTTTATGGAAACACGGTGATTAATGAGACTGTACTTGAAATCAATATGATAGAAAAGGCACTAATGAGTTTTCTTTAGAAATTTGGTGTTACATGGCAATGAGTCATGCAGTCTTCCAGCTTGGTTCACCGTTACTACAACTGGCTAGAGCAGGGATGGCGAACCTTTTTTTGAGTGCGTGCCAATCAATATTATTTAAATAAAATGAAAATACATGCGTGCCAATAAAAATTATTTTTATTAAATGAAAATACATGCATTTTAAAAAGTATACACTAGTCATAAAAATTAAAGGAACACTTGAAAAAAAAAATTGAGTGTTTTTTATAAGGCTGTATCTCAGTAGAAAAAAGTCGAATTGAAGTGAAATATCACGTTGGGATGACATTCCATATTTGTTGGGGAGCACGTTGGATTGGACCGATGGCAATGTCTTAAAGCTAGGTACTCTCGTCTTCCTTCCTCCTTCAACATCGGGACATCGTTAAAACAAAAAATGGAATACCATCCCCAACGTGATATTGTCAGGTGGATTAACATGCGAAAAAAATGTTTGGTAAGTTTGATTGATCGAAAAAGAGAAACGATTAATTGTATTGATGCGAAATTTTTACTTAAATCAGGAAATTTTATGAGCTGTAATAATTAAGCCTCAGATTAGTTGTATCACTAAGAGCCGATTTTTCAATCGTCAGATGAACTTTATCTGACGAAAAACGCTCTTATTCATTCGACCGATGAATAGGGTAGAGACGGCACCCTTCGACAGTGGGGCACCTTCGACAGTCACTATTATCTCTGTGTGTAGACCTTTAAAAATTCTGTAAAAAATTGTGGATATGCCTTTAATCATGCCAAACATATGTCAAAAATTTCAGCAGTCTGGCTTCAAATCCCGCCAAGTTAGGATGTAAAGCATTTTTTTGGACCACGTGCTATAATTTTCAGGGTAAGTTCTTAAGATTTTCGTAGTCGTGTTTTAAATTTTTTCTAGCAGTAAAGTTGTTTTTTATATACAATACTTTGTGTTTATTTATATTTTTAAAGCTAATTTGATAAATCTTACTTTGGGAAATAATAAAAAAAAAAAGTAAAATAACATCAAGTGGGGCACCTTCGACATTCTTGTCTGGGGCACCTCCGACAGACTGTCTCCTATGTTTATCCATCACAAAAATTAGTTAATCCTCAAAATATTTATTCGATTGTTAAAGAAAATGGTTCGAGTTTATAAAAAAAAGGCTATGAAAAAGGCACTTACAGATGCCATCAATAAGGTGGAATCACACAGTTCAGCAGCGGCAAAATATTGCGTTAAAAGGACTACGCTTATATCTACTTATTTATTTTTTGTTAAAACTATTTTTTAAATACAAATAATTTAAAAATGAACTGAATTGTTATAGCAAACTATATCATGACTTTTATATAAAAAAACTAACATTATGATGCATTAATTTTCAAGAATGTGCATTGCTGTCGAAGGTGCCCCACGCATTGTCGAAGGTGCCCCACGCTGGGGCACATTCGACAATTTTCTACTTAAAAAAAAAAAAAAAGTAAACATTTTTTTTAAATACCTAAGGGTCCGCCAATATGTTGATAAAATCATAAATTTAATAAAAAACAAATAGTTTTTGAAAAAAATAAAAAAATAAACTATGATTTTGTGTATTTTCTGTTAAGGTGTCGAAGGGTGCCGACTCTACCCTACTCAGATAAGTTTTTTTTGCCAGTTTGTTATTGTTAGATTTTTTCGATGAAGTTTAAAAATGCATATTTTGGACCTTTTTTAAAATTGATAGAAAAGATTGAAAAAAGCAATTTTTTATTTTTTCAAAATGTTTTTATGTAGAAAACTTAATAAACTTTTCAAATTTGCTTTTTTTTTTTGTGAGTGAATTTTTAGCAGAGGTATAAGGGTCCAAAATCAAATTTGTGTTTTTGCATGTTAACCCATTTTTTGATCAGAAACAAACAGGGAATTTATGCCATCAAAATTCTCAAATTGAATATCTATTAGATTGGTTGGATTGAAAACAAAATCCGCTCACTTTATGACAAAGCACATTTTTTTTTTTTTTTTGGAAATGAATGAACATTTTTTACGCTCAAGCAATAACGACTAACGGTATTTTCTTAACTCAAAATAATTTGAAAAGAAAAAACTATAAGCTTTGAAAAACTTTTTATTTCACTTAAATCTTTTTTCCACTGAGGTACAGCCCTATAAAAAACCTCTCAATATTTGAGTTTTTTCAACTGTTCCTTTAATTTTTTGACTAGTGTAATATAATTATATTTTAACGTTTTGAATAAAGGCACCAGAAATCTGGATGTTTGTTTTTAAATATCAAAATGTATGCATTAAATTTGAATTGAGTTTACAATTTTTTCAATATCAAAAATGCATTTGGATAAGTCAGTACATATGTATGAAAATGAAAATATTATACGTGCCAGGGAAAATTTATCTGCGTGCCACATTGGGCACGCGTGCCATAGGTTCGCCATACCTGGGCTAGAGACTGCATGACTGAGGACACCAGTGTGTTCCTGTTGAGCCATAAACTCAACAAAGCTGGAAAAATATCCTTTTGGTTTGTACGAATGTGTGATAATTTCACACATTCGAAAGAATGTATGATAATTTCATACCTACATTCAAAAAGAGTACAATAAAAACAAAAGTGACTACCAAGTCTTCAGAAATAAATTGGTGCTCTGGGGTAGTTTTTAGCCCCATTCATTGAGTCTTTATGACCGTTGATTGTCAACTACAGTTGCGGTAGGCCCCCTTGTAGGAGTTTCAGAGTGGCTGTGGTTGTCGAGAGATCCGTTCTCGGTAACTGAGTGGTACTGCTCTTAGCTCAGTTATATAGATAGAAAAACATCTACCAGTATGGTCGGTATTTATGGTTTAAACTGGTACTTTTGTTAACTAATGAATATAAATTGAAATATCAATGGCGACAGGGGCGGGTCGCTATAATTGTGATTTTGAATGAGTTTAAAAGTAACACAAGGCAAACTTAACTGTATATAAAAAATAGGTTAATATACATAGAAATTCTATATATATATAAAATATATTTACACAAAAAGCATACATAAAAAAGACAGTGTGGATTCGATCCACCATGAAATAAGGGCGGACCCTTTATTCTATATGTCGCAAGTGTGTAAAATTAAAATAAAGCGTGATTTGTAACGTGCTTAACTTTACCTTTGAGTAATTTTTTTATTTATAGGGATCCGAAGACAGAGTTGAAAACGAAACCCTTATAAGATCACTTCTTTTTTGTTTATTTGTCTTTCGCAAACGGTTTCTTAAAATCTACTCAGCCGATTGCAATGAAATTTGATAAACATATTCTAGAATACAATTGTGATCCGAAAATGTTGTTTCCATATTTTTAACATAAGAAGATAATAATGAAAGCAGAAAAAACGGACAAAATTGTTCTTCCGCAAATTACTTTCTGGTCCAATTCCTCTTCGGTAGTATTGAAAAAGCTCATAATTATATGATGCCGGAATCGTCCTTCCTCACAAACAGGGCCAACTATTCTCCGTAAGACTTTTCTCTCGAACTCGTCTAAGAATTCAGAGTGCCTTTGGCTACGCAGCCAAGTCCGTATCTAAGTGAGAACTGGCAAGACTATCGTTTTATGCAGCAGTTCTTTTAAGGAAATGGTAAGATTTTTGTATTTAAATAGCCTTGAAAGACTAAAGAAGTTTCTGTTGGCTTTGAGTCGACGTCCGGCTGCTACTGCTGATCCAAGGTAATTAAAGGATCGCACTTCTTCGAACACGTGCTTCTCCATCTTAATATATATCTAGTTTTTCTTCTACTATTGCCAACATTTCGTTTTCTGCAGACGGAGCCACACATGGTGGCGTAGGTACTTAGTTTTTCCCTTATTTATATTTTTATATGCAGCTGCAGCCTCTGCTCGATCTGGATAAATGAGGATTGTTCCTTCCAAAGATGTCAAACAGTTGTGTGGACTTGGTGATGATAGTCCCCCTGATAGATGTTCAAGAGTCACAATGAATGCCTTTTCGCCAGTACTCCGGCATTTCTTCCTGCTCCTATGTGTGCACATTAACTTAATGAACTAGTTGGTGGAGTGATGGTACTTCACGTTTTATCAGCTCGGCTTGTGTGCCATCAGCACCTGAGGTTTTGTTGTTCTTTAGCCGGTTGATAGTTTTTTTTGACTTCATCAATGTTTGAAGGCTTCAGCATAATATTGTCACCTTGAAATGTTGGAGCCGTCATTTCTTAGGTAAGCTGACCATTGAGCAATTCATTAGAGTGAACTTCCTATAGCTCCAGAATGACTTTGAATTTAATTCATTAATAGGCATTGGATCTGTTGATCTCAAATATAAATTCTGCCGCCTTTTATGAACATGTTTTAATGCATCATAGGAAAACTAGTGGAGTGCACCGACCTGAGCATAACATTTTCAAAATTAATGTTTTATTTGTTCAATTACTGCTAGAAAATAAAGCGCACTTTTCATGTGCGCCTCAATTTAAATCCTGTCATGAAGAATTTTTTACTAGCACAAGGTTAATATAGGACCTTTTTTATACGTCCTACAACGGTTTTATACTTGTTTCTTGTCATCTTATTGTTCCATATTTCATTACATTAGCTTTTTGTCTACTAATCTGAAGAAATAAGATATTTTAAAAGCAAGTGTTGTAACAACTTTTTCCACTCAAAAACACATCAACCTACATTCATTTCATGGTGAAAGAAAATAATCTTCTCTAGTTAAATACCCATAGCCTTAATGAATGAATGTAAAGCAAAACACGAAGGATGATCGACTTGCATTAATCTCTGTTCCAGCTTCCAGACCAAAAAGTCCTCGTTATAAAGAACAAAAGCCAGAAAAGTGAAAAGTAAACTATGCTAATGACATTTAATGTTTGCCTAAAAGCTGTTTATTTTCCCGACGTGTACCTTTATTGTCCTGAAAGCGTATATTAGAAAAGTTGTTAGTTTTGCCATGCATGTACAAAAGGACGTAAGGCAGATTTCATTGAAAGAATGATGCTCTACTCTACTTTTAGGAATATATAAATGGTTACTGTGCGCAAGCTGCAAGGGCAACATTGTCTAGTTGTTTGTAATAAACCTACTTGTTTTTCATTTCATGAATTCACAGCAAGCAAGGAGGTTTTTATTCTCAGTTTTGATTATGAAAAACGCATTACAAACTTAAAAGGCTAGTAGTTTACACATGACTTTAGTGCTTTAGAAAATCTAATACGATTAGTACTTTCTGGTCTTAATGTATGTCTGATTAAATTGGAGGAATTTATACTTTCCATGTTATTGTAAGTCTCGATTTCTTTTCATTAATATTATTGTTCATTAATATTTCTTTTATATACTTATGAAGGTTTTTTAAATGTACTCATAGCTCATAGGGTAAAAAAAAGAGTGAAATGAATGCGACAACTTACACCATTTAAGTTCTCTTATAAGTCCAAATAAGCCTGATCTGCCATTTCTTTTGGTCACTTTACCTTTACCGACAATACCGAACAACACTACTCGAGAAAACACCATGGCCCTTAATATCTGCTCCATTGAATTTATTTTGCATGAATTCCGCACACATTCCCTTCCGAGACATTTACAATATTTGTTTTCCTGAATAATCTACTCGATTTCATGTGTACAGGCACTTTTGTCCTTCGCCCACATCACCAAAGACTGAACAACATCAGATTATTCAACAATGCTGTTGAAAATTTCATGAGGAAGGAGATTCAGAATATTGCATCCTGGAATAAGAATTCCACATTCACATGTGCAGAAGACGATATGAACTACAAAAAGGAACTAAAGTGACAGAACAATGCGAGTCCTGACTTCAAATGGCATTTCGAAATGATTTTTTTGAAATCACATTTTGATGTTGGAGTGCACCTGGGTGATTTACTCAGATTGTATTGGAGCAGAGTATGTAATGGGATATTTTGTTTTCTGTAAGTATAACGATTTACAGGCTGAGATTTGAAGAATTCTGCAAAAGGTATTTTCATTGTTTTGAAAGCTTTTTTTGGTTTTATTTAGAACTGGTTCAAGCGTGGAATCAGCAATATAGATTTGTTCGGTACCTTAAGTTGACTTGCGAAATCAAGGAAATCGGTTTTCGTAACGCTTCATAAATAATTATTTCATTTTTGTCAAAATTGTTAAGCCCGACCAATTCCATTTTTATGCTTACCTAAAAAAACGTTGTCAAAGTATATATTTTTTACCTTTGAGTGGAATAATTTTTGCCGAAAGAAGTCTGAAATTTGAATTTCAGTTCACTGCATACCGATTTTCTGATCCACATAATATATATTTGAAAAAGTTTAAAAATCTATGTTCTGTAATTAATATCGGAGATACTTCTCGTGATGACGATAGCAATCATCCAGCCAACTCAATGCTTGGATGACCTCGTTGACCGAAAAACGCACCTTAGAGGCTGAACTGTAATGCAATTTTGCTCACTCAAGTACGCTTAAGTGACCCAGCGAATACACACCATAAAGTATCATAACTCGAATAAAGAAACTGTAGACATTAATTTAAGTATGATATTTATTAATTAACATAAATGATTGTTAAAGAAAAGTTGGATTTTAAATTATACAATTACTGGAATAGTGTGTCACAGAGAATAAATTATTTGCAAGTGAAGAAAAAGAATTTGCATGTAATGACAAATGTCAAAAAATGAATAGCCGCGTTCAGTGACATTGAAAGGAAATGTCGTTGTTGATGTCTTGACGATGAGACTTAAGTAGTTGCAGTCTTGACGATCAGACTTAAGATGTAACAATCTCCCCGCTCGTTAAGTGACTAAGGCGAGTATCTTAGTGGCTCTCTTCGAATTCTTCCGGTACGTCGAGGTAGGATTGTTGGAGACCTTGGCTGGAAACTTGGTGATTGTCTAGGCTGTTGTCTCATTGTGACTGCGGGTGGAGTAGATGGCACTGGAACTGGATCCGGACTTGGATGATCTTCGTAGAAACGAATTCGCCTTTCTGTGTTTACTTCTGGCTTCGAATTTGGGTTTGGAATGTATGCTTTGAGTTGGTCGATGTGTCTTTTATGTCGAGCTCCCTTGTATTCAACTTCGTAGTGGAGATTTCCAAGTTTGGTGACTATCGTTCCTGGTAACCAATTAGAAGTTGAAGAGCTGTATGAGCGGAACATTACTTGTTGATTTGGTTCGAGTATCCTGGGCTGTTGAAGAATTTCTGGTTCCTGCTTTTCTAAGACTTTGAATTTTAATTCCGGTCGTAGGCAATCTAAACGTGATCTTATTACTCGACCCAAGAAGAGTAATGATGGCGGTTGTCCAGTTGTCTGATGAGGTGCTTTATGGTATTGAATTAAGAATTTGTTGATGCAATGTTGAAGATTTGTCGAATTTGCTCCAGATAGTAGAAGAGATCTTTTGACAGTTTGTACGTAGCGCTCAGCTTGGCCGTTGGTCGAAGGATGATAGGGTGCGGTTCGCTTGTGAAAACGTACCCCTTGTATTTTCAAAAACTGTTGAAATGTCTCTGAACAAAACTGCGGTCCGTTGTCTGAAACAATGGTAGTAGGAACTCCAAACGTTGAGAAGACTTCTTCTAGTATTTTGCATGTTGCTTCGGCGGTAGTAGATGTAGTTATTTTGACTTGAGTCCATTTGGAATAAGAGTCGACTATGATGAGCAAATATTTACCTTGAACCGGGCCAGCATAATCGATATGAACTCTCTCCCATGCAGTGGATGGGTACTCCCAGTGATGGATGTTGTATTTTGGCGGCAATTTGGAGTGTTTAAGGCAGTCTGAACATGATTTTGCTAGTTTCTCTATGTCTTGATCTATAGAAGGCCAGTAAATTAGCGATCTAGCAATACCTTTCATTTTTGTGATTCCGATGTGGGCAGTATGAAGCTCTTCAAGAAGTGTTGGACGGAATTTCTTTGGAATAACTACCCTGTGTCCAAGGAGAAGACATCCACAGGATTGAGTGAAGTTAAGCTGGTTGCCAGTGCAACCGATTGATGATAAACTTCTGCCATCCTGAATAGCCGACAGTATTGGAGATAGCTCAGCATCCTTCCTTGTCTCGGAAGCGATGTCATCGGCGGTGACTGGTATCTGACGTATTTGCTGAAGGACGAACTGATCGAAATCATCATTATCTGACGAGGAAATGAGATTGACAGCTTTCATAGTATTTGAATCTTGGATGTGGATGGCACGGGAAAGATAGTCAGCATTCGCATTTGCATTTGATGTTTTTAATTGAATCTCATAGTTGAAGTTTGTAAGGTAGCTAGCGTAGTTAGAACATCTGGACAATGTGAATTTGGGAAGCAATGCATTTGGTGCAAAAATATGCGAAACAGGTTTATTATCTGTGATAATTGTGAATTTCCTCCCGTAAACGTATTGAAAGAATTTTTTAACTCCCCACACAATAGCAAGGGCTTCTCTGTCTATTTGTGGGTAGGCACGTTCGGTTGAATTTAAGGATTTACTAGCGTATGCGATTGGGCGTTCACCACCATCTGGCATTCGGTGGGATAGCACTGCACCCAAACCAACAGGACTAGCATCTACAGCGAGTAAAAGTGGCAAGTCAGGATGATACGGAATCAAAACTTTGTCGGAAATAAGTTCTTCTTTTAAAAACTCGAATGCTTTCTTTCCTTCTGAAGTCCAATAGAATTTAGGTTGTTTAAGCATTTCACGAAGTGGGGCGGAAATTGTGGACAAATTTGGTATGAATGAGTGGTAATAAGTAATCTTACCCAGAAAAGTCTGAAGTTCTGCTGCTGTTGTAGGCTGAGGGGCGTCTCGTATTGCGGATACATGCTTGTCCAATTTGTGAATACCTGCACCATCGATACGATGTCCTAAGAAATCGACAGATTCCATAAGGTAAGCACATTTAGAACGTCGAAGTTTGAGTCCGAATTGATGTAATCTCACAAATGTAGCTTCCAAAGCTACCAGAAGTTCATCAACGGTATCAGCAAAAACCAGGAAATCATCAAAAAAGTTAATTGTATTTTTGAGACCATGTGTAATTTCTTCAGTCCTACGATGCCACACTGCTGGTATACTAGCAACACCATATTGTGCTCTTGTTGGTTGAATGAGTCCATGAGTAGGTGTATTTAAGGTCATCGCTTCAGAAAATTCCTCACTGCAGGGCAAACTCATAAATGCATCGGTTACATCCAAACGACAGAAAACTTTTGCTCCACGAACTTTGTTGAAAATGTCTTCAGCTTTAGATATTGGATACTCATCGACGATTAGCTGGGGGTTGAGCGTGGATTTATAATCACCAGTGATGCGTATTTTATCTTGTTTTACGACAACATGAGTTGGTGATGCCCATCGGGAATGAGTGACTTTTTTGTAAAATCCGGATTGAAGTTTCTTATCTATTTCTGAAGCATATGCACTTAGAAGAGAATATGGAATTGGTCGGGCTCTTGCAAAAACTGGCTGCACGTCGGCCTTGAAGTGTATTTCAACTGGTGGTCCCACCATGGTACCTGCCGTTTCACTAAATAAGTCTTCGTATTTGATTAATAATTTTTCTATTGAATTTTTATTTTCAGAAATTGTTGAAATTTTGCAATCAGAAATGGGTGAAATTTGTTGAATTTTGAAATATTTTTCAAAAGAAAGTAAATCAGCAAAATGAACTATCCATTCACGACCAAATATATTGTCGGATGGAAAATCTGTTACGTATAGACTAAGTATTTTAGTGCGACCTTCAAACGTGACTTTTACTTCTGTGCATTGGCATTGAAATGTGTTTTTCGTGAAGCTTCGAAAAATTCTATTAGATGGAGTGAGCTGTTCCAATGGCAGTAAAGTTTTAAAAGTGTCAATACTTACCATTGAACTTGCTCCCGCTGTATCCAGCTCCATCTTAAGTGGCTTGTCGTTGATGAGAACATCTATCATGACCGGTGGAATTCTTTCGCTGATTTTATTTATCGCATCGTCTTGTAAGAAGTTGATTGTATTTCCATCTGCATTGCTTGTAGTTGCATTGGTTGAATTTCTTGTATTCATGTGTGTCGTATTGGTATTTTTCGGCGTTTTGCTTTGGCGGCATACGGCTGCAATGTGGCCTTTACCTTTACAAAGACGACAGACTGCATTTTTGAATTTGCAGTCTTGGCGCCAATGATTTCCTCCGCAACCGAAGCATTGGTATTTGGGTGGGGATCTTGAATTTTGAGATTTTTCTCGGTTATGCTTCGAGCGAGATCGAGACCCAGACGATTTTTTAAAGCGAGGACGAGAGTCGTGGACAAACTGGTGAACTGAAGAGGCTGAAGAGTTGAAACTAGGATTCGCTTTGATTGAATTTGATGCTTGTCGTGTTGCCTCGAGCGAAGCTGCTATTTTTACTGCATCGACAAATTTCTCGGGTTTTTTTGCTATTATTGCATCGCGAATGTCGTCCCGAGTAACTCCGTGGATAAATTGCACTATGAGAGAGTAGTCGAGGAAGGTACCAAACTCACAGAACCTTGCACCGGCCCTCAGACGTTCCTCAAAAGCAGAAATGGATTCATCTGCATTTTGCAAAATTCCACGGAATCGAATAGCCTCGCTGAACTTGTTTTTTGTTGCCACGAAATGGGCTTTTAGAATTTCTGAAATTCTGTTGAAGCTCAGGCTACTGACATCTACGGGGTGGCACAAATTTCTCAAGGTGGAATTTAAAGTTGCTCCCATGTGTACCCGAAGTTGGGCAGCTTTATTTTCTTCTGGAATTTTGCATAGCTTAAGTTGCAATTCGAATCTCTCTATGTATTCCTCGAAAGACTCGCCGGAATTAGCGTTAAATTTATTGAAAAAGAATTTATTATTTTGTATTACGGACTCACTAGTGGAATTTGCTTGGAGCGTATATAAGTCAGCAACAAGTCTTACGAGTTTCTCAATTTGCGCTTCGGCCATTTTGAAAATTTTGGTTAGAATTTTGTTTGATTCGAATTTGCTTTTATATTTTTAATTTCTCGTCGCCATTTTATCATAACTCGAATAAAGAAACTGTAGACATTAATTTAAGTATGATATTTATTAATTAACATAAATGATTGTTCAAGAAAAGTTGGATTTTAAATTATACAATTACTGGAATAGTGTGTCACAGAGAATAAATTATTTGCAAGTGAAGAAAAAGAATTTGCATGTAATGACAAATGTCAAAAAATGAATAGCCGCGTTCAGTGACATTGAAAGGAAATGTCGTTGTTGATGTCTTGACGATGAGACTTAAGTAGTTGCAGTCTTGACGATCAGACTTAAGATGTAACATAAAGTACATAAGCAACGTTCGTTAAATTGTCGTTCAACTTTTCTAGAGCGGTCTCATTCGCTCGTTTTGAGAATTGAAGGCCAAGCCTTCTTCTTTTGCTCACTAGGAAATTTTCGTCCGGTTTTTTTTACATAAGCTTAAGTTCACTTAAGCAATTATGTATAGTTAGGCCTATAAGCTCAAAGGCGGTTGTTCGTCCAGCAATCAAATACAATATAGGACACATCCGTTCATGATGGGTAACTTGTTTACTTGACAGTTCGTTCGGTTCTCTCACTACCTTTCGTTTGTTTCCATTCATTATAGTTAGCCCTTCAATCGCCCATAACCCGTTGCTTGAATTAAAATCAAACACATTTGGTATAATAATAAATATTGTCAAATTAAATATATATAAGTTCCTTTTTTGGAATTTTAAATTTATTTTTAGTTTTTAGGTATATTTATTAACACTATCAGAATTCGTCGAAGAGAGCTTTTAGCAATCTCTGTCTAGTGAATAGCGACCAATGGTTTGCCAACACAGAATCGCTGTTATACCTCTTCACTTATAGTGCGGTGTTAGTTGTTGTTAGTAGGCAAATACTAAAACAAGCAAACACTTACACAAACGCAACAATAAAATAAAACGAACTAAGAAAGACTTAATACGTATATTCAAAAAAAAATCTATCAAAAAGGTTTGAGTTGCAATTTGAAAGTCTGCTCATTCGATCAAGGGTATGCCCTTCCCTAGTTTTCTTCTATGTTAAGGTTCTTCTTATGCTTTTCTTTTTTTTCAATTTTGAAAAGCAGTTTTTTACTGAAATTTCCAATACAACGTCATTTGGGTCTGCTAGTAAGCTGAATTTCAGGCCTAAGACATTTTTCAGCGCATTCAAACAGGAGAAAATTTTCATAAGTCATCGCTTTTCTTTTCTAAGGACAACGTCTTTAAAGTCAGCTATAAGCATCGAAATTTGGTTTAATTTAAATTTAATTAGTGCCATTAACCATGGAATTTTATATACATACTATGGTTATTTTCGAAACAATTGCAAACATTTAAACTTCAAACATTAAATATATAATATTTAATAGGAAATTTATTTTGGTACTATACCCAAATTTCTCTCATTTTTAAACACCACCGTATAGTATCATTTCAGAAAAAATAAATATAAACCAATCGCTTAAGAGTACAGTTTTATGGCCATTCTGGAAACGATGTCATGCCGTTTCAGTAATTCCTTTCGTTTCTCTTTGACATTGCACTTAATCAAATATAAATCAAAGGAAGCTTGCGACTGCACTTTAAGGCAAGCATTTAAATTCCACTACTTTATTATTTAGTCGTTATCCAACAATGTCACAAAAGCTCTTTGACCGTTTTCAAAGGAATTCCAACCAGCAAAAACAAACAAATACTCGAATTCAGAACTTTCAGAAGTTTTACAAAGTCACTATTGTTCTACTGCGAAAAAAGCAGTACACCAGTAGTAAATGGTGTGTGTTGCCTTGTAACAAGGAGAAATAAAAAAAGTATGAAAAGGATGCCGGTGCAGAAGAGGAATAGTTTATCGACTCCTCTGCCTCAAGCTGTATGGGGCAAATACAGTTGAGAAAAGCCAAATTTTCGAGTGAATTGTTTTAAACAGACATAAATATGAGGACTGTTTGAATTTCAATGGAATAGACTTTTTCTTGTGTAAGTACTGACTAAATTTTATTTTGGGCCATTTTTTGTCAACTTTATTTAAATTTCCAAGGACTCAAATTATTTTAAGTGGTCCCAAATAAAAAAAAAATCTGGTTTTATGAACGGCATGATTGATTAGACAGTGTAACTGTTATCTAAACTATTTGCGGAAAGGTTTTTGTCGTCAAAAACAAACTTAAAACATCCAGCAGGATGTTGCCAACACTTTTAAGAGCCTTCAATTGATTATTTCTAATTCGGATACGCAACAAACATTTTCCTTCCCCATTACCTACATAACCTTTTATAAATATGTCAGTGTAAATATTATTCAGAAGGCAGCGCAGCGGCGCACAGTGGGACGAATGTATGAGAAAACACTTCAAAATTCATATCTTGTGAATAAAATAAAGTTATCAACCAAACATGCCTTAAATAGTATTTTAGTACTCATATCTATGATTGTAACCTAAAAACAAGAAAATTGATTCACTAAAACTTATGAATTCAGGATTTTTTATTCAAAAGAGTTGAGCAGCGAACTTGTTTTTATTTTATTTTTTTTATTTATGATTTTCTGTTTATGTTTTTTGTATACATTACATGATTTTGATATCAAAATAAATCATTCTAATAATAAAGACTAAGAAAAATTAATCAATTTTCATATTACTTAGAAATCCTGGATCTTCGTTATTGTTTACCAAATAGTGATCTATATTTGGGTCACTTTTCGATAACTTTTGGTTTGTTGACTGTCTTTAAAACGTTTAAGAGGTCTTCCTTTGCTTTTTCTAGGTGAATTGGTACACGAAACAGCAAAAAGGGTTTGTTTTAGAATTTTGAACGATTTTTCAAGTGGACTCGGAAACAGCAAAGGTTTATTAGGAGGGACTTTACTTAATTATTTTAAGAATTTCGCATGAAAGTTAGTATTATTACTTACGGAATCTAAAAACACGTCTGGTGAGGACAAATTAAGGTTAAGTCACCGTTGGTGAACCTTCATAAACCTGTCTTTCTTCCTCTGGCAACACTGCCATTTTCGCTTTAAATTTACACAAAAAAGCCTCGAAATTTCTTGTAAAACCTCGTTTTCTCCTTCATTCAACTCTTCCAAGCCAAGTTACTGCTGAATTTTGTTAGCAACGCTGAAAATTTCCTGGAATGTGCACTATCCATCCATGTTGCTAATAAGTCACCATGCTTGATGAATACGGTCGAACCTAAAAATGTCAAAGCACAAACTTGCGCAAGATTTTTTTCGTGATTTAGTTAGCTGACACATTGCTTATTATGAAACAAAAAAGATCTCAAGACCCGTTTTTGACCATTTTTTGAAAACTCTACTTGAAATTTGACATTCGTTTTTTTTTTCTTGTACCACACTAACACAGCAAAAATCGCTACTACAAAAGTTTCTTACAAAAGTTTCTTAAATTTAAATACCTTCACCATTAATATTCTCCATTATTAATTTAATTTTCACACGCGGAATATATTTGCACAGCAATTGAATATGTCACAAAAAATCACCTTAAAACTCTTTATATAAAATACGGAAAAAAAGTAATGTTCACGTGGCTATAACTTGCGGACCAATAAATAAAAGCAAAAAATTTTATTGCATTTCGAGCTTCTATATATTTGGGATGACTTACCAATTAATATAAAGTACCGCTAAAATAGTTGTATTTTTTATTTTTTACTATGGGTCGTCCATGTGCGGCGCGGCGGCGGCGCGGCGGCGGCGGCGGTGGTGGTGTCTCATACTTGAAATTCATGAGCACGAAACCGAAATTTCTATTTAAGTGGGAGGCGAAATAACATGTCAAGAAAATGTAGCACAAATGTCCATCAAATTCGATGAGAAAATAGGATATTCATAGGAGTAAAGTAGATTTAGTGTGAAAACCATTTCCTATGAATAATAATTAGCTTGGATGAAAATAAGCACTTGAAGAGCTGTCAATATGCTTTCAGTTATCAGGAATTATGCCATTTTAAGAAGTTAATAGCTTTAAGTGCTTTTAAGGCATTTTTGTGTACATTGAAACGTTAGTGCATTCATTCTACGCAGCCCCGTAGCAACCCAGGGGCTAGGGGGGGCTTTGCCCCCCCCACGCATTTCTCCATTTTATTGCATATAAGATCAATATTATTAGAAAATAAAACAAAAACAGTATAATAAATATCATTTTTATTTATTTTTTTTTTTAATAATTGGACTTTGCAATTTTTTTTATTAAACCGCTTGTAGCCAAAAGCTTAATTATTTCATTTTGAATATCGGGTGATCGATATGTATAATGATGTGGCATATGTGACTCCCATTTCGAAAGATCTTTGTTGTTGATTTTTGTGAATGAGAATAATTTTTTGAACAAACCTTCATCCA
The DNA here is from genome assembly GCA_943590905.1 of Sphaerophoria taeniata. Taxonomy (NCBI): domain Eukaryota; kingdom Metazoa; phylum Arthropoda; class Insecta; order Diptera; family Syrphidae; genus Sphaerophoria; species Sphaerophoria taeniata. The sequence continues at coordinate 59,978,433 of OX016541.1, read as the reverse complement.
TATGATTTTCGATAGGTGCAGGGAAATAATTCCACGGGAACTTACTTCACTGAGGGAGAACTTACTCCACGTTTGCAAAGTGGATCTAGTTCCCATGTACGGTGAGAACTTAGTTCACTTTCTTATGGGAACTTAGTTCACACGTGAAGTTATAACTTGCGCAGGTAACTGGTCCGGAAGTCAGAAGTCCCGAAAATGGGTTTCAGGACTAATGACCTACTATGGTGGGTCAAAAGTGCCAAATTTGATCTTTAGGCTACTAACCCATTTTGGCGGTTCAGTTGCCCCAACTTTATTTTATCTTCTATCCCAAATGAAAAAAATGTGTTTTATGAGAATCACAAAATTTATTGGTATTCGTCAATATTATGTGGAAACAAACAATTTTAATCGTAAAAATAAAGCAAAAAAAACTTAAATTCGTGTAGGTATACACTGCACATAACTACAACCACAAAATGTCTTACAAAAAAATAAGATCATTTTTATTTACTATTTGTCGACAAAACGGACAGAGCAATTCATTTTTCAAAGCTGTTGTCGTTTCGTTCAATTTGGAAAAGCAATCACCATACATCCAATAATGCATGCTAGTGTCTGGAAAGTAGGTGCTGCATCTTTTTCCACTTTCGTCTGAGGATGATGACGATCTGTAATATTCAAAATCAATTTGATTTGATTGGGAGCGAAGCGAGCGGACAAAGTTTTGCCCAATTGCCTGATTTTTTCCGCTCGCTTCGCTCGCTGCAATTATTTATTCAAGCTCCAAGTCCAAATACTTAATAATACAATTTTTTAAACCATTTGAGACGGATTGTAGAGTTAAGGTTTAGTAATGAAAAAGAAGTACTTACTGAACATCCAATCAATAAAAAATGTCTTTCTGATGGAACTTTTAATGTAATTGAAACAGCTCAGTTATTTAAGGGGACAAAAAGATGCACCCAGATGAAACTGGGTTCAAGTACAGTGTGCTTGTAGAATGCCCTACTCTCACCGAACACCAAACTTCAGAAGAACGTTTGCATTGGAAAATGTTTTCCTTACGTCACATAAACTTAGAGCATGCGGTATATTTCAACCGTTATGCACTGAAAAAAGCTGGATAATATAAACAAACTGTCCACTCAATTTATTCTTTTACAAAATGTTTAAAATTAATAGCAAACGTCAGAAACCCCGAATTTGATTTCTGGACTAATGACCCACCATAGTGGGTCAGATTCTTAAAAATAAGTTTCCGAATGACTAAGTTTCTCAATATTTTTGTACATGCGATTTTTTAAATTATTTTCAGTCTTAAAAACTCAATTTCGGAATGACTTCGTTTCTAAAAGACATTTAATATAATTTCACAAAAAAATTGCTTAGTATACTTGAATTCGTATTTTAATTTTTTTCTCAACTAAAGTGGCAAATAATTTCAAATTCGAAGGGAACTAGATCCACTAATTTTTTGAGGAATTTAATTCCCACTGTACATGGGAACTAACTACACTTTACAAAAGAGGAGTAAGTTCTCACTTTGTGGTGGGAAATAAATCCCTCAGTGGAGTTAGTTCTCGTGGAGTTATTTCCCTGCACCTTTTCGATATCGTATGAGCCTCGAAAAGACAGCTGGTTTTTAATCAAAAAAACAATAACCTGAGAACATTTTTGCTAATTAGGTTTTGAATTTTATGCACAAAATAATTTATCTGTCACAATTCACTGTGCCGTATACTTGTTGTTTTACCAAGCGGTAACAATTTCAAAATATTAGTCTATCTGCGATTTCAAGCCTTAAATTTTTGCATACATAGTTATATATTATATTTTAAATGCTAAATGCACTCTAAAACCAGTTTTCTCAGGAAAAGTCTTAATGGCATTCGGTTTTTAAGGAAAGAATTTATTTATTTTAAAAATGTATGTATGAGTATAGAATTTAATGATTGAATTTTGTGAAAAAATTTAATAATAAAAAAAAAATGTTTAACATGCAATCCTCTTAAAATTGCATCATAGCATCTATAAAAAAAAATTGAACTGAATCTTTCAGTCACTTTTCGAGAAATCGAAAAACAAAGACAAATCGTTATGTTTGAGTAAATTTTTCTTGTTGCGTTCGGGTTCATTACGATACAAAAAATCGAAAAAAAAACAAACTATAGGTGTTTTGAAAGGTCATCTGGAGTTTAACAATAGATATTCACTATTACTCATTTGTATCTTTTTGTTGACATAAATGTCAACAAAACGCATGATTTGATTTCTAAAAAAAGGTTATCGTTAAAAATATGAGTGCCCCCCACACAAAACAGGGTTGCTACGGCACTGATTCTACGTATTTGCTTATTCATTCTGAACTATAATATTTTGTTTCATCAAAAAACAGATCACTGAGTGCGACCAACGAACGACGAAAGAATGAAAAAACTGGTTTTAGATAAGATCGAAATTCTCAACAAAATGATAGAAATATAGTTCATATTTACGATGCATAAATTCCCTTTTTGATAGGGTCGTGGCACCAGTTACCGAACAGTATTAATTATTAACGGACTATGAGGAAAGAACATGTTGCAAAAAATACTTTAACTGAGTTTAGTATTGTAATTTTAGTTTTTTCTGAATAATTATCTCAAATATTTTTATGTTTGATACTCTTTTTTTCCATAAACATTATAAAATCAGTAAATATTGAAACAAGATTACCTATATTGAAAATAAGCATTTTTTCCTATTCTCGAACACCTTATTTTGATTGTTTCCTAAGCCCGAAGAAGGAGTTTCCTATTTTCGAAAACTGGAACCAAAAAATTACAAACCATTTTAAAGCCAAAATTTTCTTTATTTTTGCGTATTTTCTTTATATAAAAAAGTAAATAATAGTATGATCCATTGGCAAAAATAAAATAAATAAAAATCTCATTTGAGATATCTTTATAGGTACTTAGTTTTATCTTAAAAACAAATATATGTAGGTACTTAAGTTCTATTTTGTAAATAGTCAGTTCGATTTATATTTGAAAATCTTCAATATAGGAAGTAGTTGTCACATCAAGTACCGAGAAAAAAAATATTAAATAATAGTAAGGGGCTTGAGAGCTTTTATAAACAAACAACATTTTTCAAAAAATTAATTTTGTTAATTTAATAGTTTTTTAACGTTTATTTTTTTATACATCTCTTAGGAGGAATTGATTTGAAATATTTATGGATTTGACCAAGTTTGTTAAAACTGACTTATAAATTATAAGCCATTCTCTTCGCAGAGCTACTTAAGCTCTCCTACAGATCCGTAGCTTCTTCCTTCTCCATAAATTCTCCTGTCTTTGATTACCCAAAGATTCTGTATCTATGAGATTAACATCGGACAGTTGCATCAAGGTCATCGAAGTAAGCTCCAACCAATGAGTTGTTTTCCGATTTGTATGAATTTTGGTATTGTCCCGCTGAAAAATCATAGTGATCCCCAAACAGATATCAAACTGATGCGAAGCACTTAAACCTTATCCCGACTGTTGATTTTTGATGACGTAAATGGAATTTCGAAGCACCTTACTGAAGAGACAGCTCACCATCACCACATCATCAGTGAACCTCCACCAAATTAGGCCATCGAAATATTTCGGTTCCTTTCGTAAATCACTCAAGTATCCATGTAACCCTTCAGGATCATCTAGGTTCAATTTCTTCTCATCAGAAAAAAGGAGGAGGACCATCGATTTTAGTAAAAAAGTGTGACAGTTGTCCCACTCTCCCCAAAATAAATTCGTACGGTTATTTTTAATTATTCTGCTTACATGTTTTTTGTTGTATAATCAATCTTGGAACTACTTAAAACATTTAAACACAAGGCTAGTACTTAAACCGTCCGTCATCAGCAAACTTAACGCATAAATCGAATTTATATTCAATTCTTTTCGAATTTATAGTCGCCGTCAATCACACCCTAAAGCATTTCTTCGAACCCAGGATTGTCATTGGCGTAGTTTAGATTTATTTAAAAATAAAAAAATATATTCTTATAAGCTGAATAATATTATTGCGGAGTGCGGACTCAAAACCGATGTAAAGACTTTTCTTTGATAGTTTTCAGTAAATTTAGTTTCTTCTTCTTTCTTTTTATTTTAGAAAAAAACTCATTCCTTAATCGCGCACCACTGTCCCTTTACAGTACGTCAATGGAAATAGCGAATCCGAAAGTCTCTTCCTTCATATTACTTATTTCGTTACTTTTTCGCTTTGCTGCAAAAGTTCAAACAATAACAAAAGAATTGAATAGGTTAGTTTTTGAGGAGCCCTGTGATATTTCAAAAAATATTTAACCAACGAACAATTCGTTAAACAAAAACCAGCACACCGCATTGATGGATAGCCTTTTTTGCTTTCTTAGATTAATGATCTTAAAGGAACATAATTTTTTGAAAATACTTCTGAACGTAAGGAAAAAACATTGGCTTCAGACATTTATACTTACACTATTGAAATTTTTTTAAGAGTATAGTGATGTTTCCATATCGACACATGAGTCTGCACCAACCTTACCAATCACTCTTTTTTGGTTGGTTATAAATAAAAATTTATAAGAGAAATGTGTTTAAGTAGTTCGCTGCTACTGCGGTAGGTCTGTCATGTATTTTTTTTTGTAACGCTAACCTTTAATATCAAAATTTAATTGAGCAATAACATACAACTCAGTTTCGTATTTTATTTTCAAGTCCATTGAAGCATTTTCTAAAAATATGAAACCACAAAATAAAAATATCAATTCTCAACTTCAATGCTTACCCCGGGAGCTGGAAAATATATCCCTCGGGGTGTTCAGCCTGAAGAATAACTTGCAACCCTTATAACACATACTTGAAGAAAAGAAAAGTCGTAGTAATGTCTGGTGCTGTGTTTTGAAAAGCTTAAATTTGTAGACAATTTGAAGGGAATCCTTGCTTCAAATCATTTTTCAAGAAAAATAAAATCGTATTATGACAAGTATTAAGGAGAAAATGGAGATAAATGTGTTTTTTTCGTGAAATGTAAACGGAAACTATATAAATTTATTTAACATACATATTAATCGAATTATTACTTTCATTCTTTCTCTTTAACTAACTATGATGTGTTTTTTTTTTTTTTTGACTGAACACTGCATAATCGAACTTGAAGGACCATCATTCCACCAACTAGTCCATCAAGTTATAGTGATATATTATGGGAACATGAAAAAATGCCGGACGACTGGCATTATTATAAAATTGAATACAACCTAGGACTGGATTTCCTAGACGCGGGAACCATATAATCGACAAACGTCAGCATGGTTTCAGACTATCGGGCAAATCAACAATGGATCAGATTTTTACGGGCGATGAATCTAGAATTTTACAACTACTGATTACGACAGCCTAGCCAGGTTAGAACCCTACAAAGCAATGAGAGAATTCGGTATCCCAAATAAACTGGAAAGACTCTTTAGGCTGACCATGACTAACGTTTCAAGCCAAACAGAAATGATTTGGGGTTGTTATAAATCCAGGTAAGGTTGTATGTACCTATTTCTTGAAATTGTTTAAATTCTTAAAGTTTTCCAGTATTGTTTTAAAGATGGCCAAACACTGAAGCATCGCAATTTTGCATTTTGAAACTCAAATTTGGAGATATAATAATGACTAGAAGCTTTATTACCTTGCTAAAAATTATGGCACTAGCTGCCATAACAGCCAATTTGATCCAAATTTTTACATCTATTTTAATTTAGTGGCCTGAAATAATGTTTGGAAATAGCTTTGTTCAAATTTACTTTTTCCAAAGTAAATAAATTTTATATTTGCAGTGCAATCATTATAAACAAAATCATACCGAAAATGAAACAAATTAAATACCACTTCATGTGTTCATGTTGCGAAATTATTTTCTCCTGTTCGCTTCGCTTATAATGGAGTATAGGAATCAATTATTACCATGAATAAATTATTTTTTTTTTGCACATGAAAACAAATGCAGCAATAAGCTTTTCTAATTTATTTTGATCCAAATCTACTAAATTATTGGTGGTTAAACAACTTTGAAATATGATATGGTAGGTAAACAACTGTGATATAATACCTATAATAGAATTAAGGCATGATAAAGGGAACAACCATATTATAATAAAGTAATTATATAAACAAGTTTGTATTTGCATTTTTATTGTTTCCGTTATAGATTTTAATCATGCATGCTCAATTTTTTCAATATAATTAGGTACAATATATTCAAAAATGAGAAAAAGGCATTCATCTTGCATTTCACAGGCTAGTTTCTTTGTTGTCTTATCAAGTCACATGTCTGCATTGTATGCAAAGTGCATTAGAAAACTTTTTAAAATAACATTCAAGTCTTTTGAAACTTCAGTTTGTTTCAAATTTATAGACAAAAATTCTTCGAAGCAAGTGCACTTATAAAAAGGAAACTTCTTAAAATAAACAAATTAATAGCATTCAAGGTTCTTGAAGCTGACAAATGTGTTAATTTCAGAATTTCAGATTGTAGAACATAACTTTGTTGCCACTTTTTGGATTTTGTTATTACTCGGATAGTATTCTTAACAAAACAATTGACTTAACTTGCCTTTTGCTTAAAATGTATTGTTCTAAGCAACTATAGTAGATCTATGCTTTTTATTATGAATATGAAAATACATTACAACACAGGAGGAACATTACTACATACATTAGTTGCTCTGTGTTTGTTTTGTGAGTAAGAAGAATTTTGTAGCCCGGGGGGTGGTGACACCTTTCGAAGGACTCATAAATATTTACCTACATAATATTATGACTGGATATAGATTTAAAGTTCCACAGCATAAAACCGATTTTACACCTGGACATTGAATTAAGTAAGTAAGATTTTTTTTTTATAAAATCTGGGCACCTGCTTTGCCTATAGCCTAGGCATGGTTTTTAACATAATATGTTCGAGTCTTAACAGTTTTTGTTTTCATTTTAAGATTCTATATCTCCAAAAGACCAAAACTGATCAATCCTATACCTACTTATTATTATTAATGGCTTGAAGAAAATAATCTTAGATTCGGAAACTCATTTTTTAAGAAGAAAGACAATCGAAAATGGACATGGAAATCACCCGATGGAAAAACAAAAAATGAAATTGACCTTATTATGACGAATAAATTAAGAACTCTAACAGATGCATCAGTTTTAAATAATATCAAGTTTGATTCCAACCATAGACTTGTAAGAGCAAAACTAACAATCAATCACAAGACGCTAAAGAGAAACAAGAAAAGCTTGCATATCCCTAGATCAGTGACTCAGAATAATATTGATGCATATAACGGAATTTTGAGAAATGAAATAAATATAAATACTAACGAAGATGAAATTGATCGTGACCTACAAACAGCATATGACAAAATTGAATTAATAATAAAAAATGCAGCTAAGATCTCGATTATGACCGCAAAAACCGAAAAAACTGATAAGATTTCAGATGTTACAAAGCAACTAATTTTACGCAGAGAACAATTAAGAAACAAGGAAATAACAACATCTGAAGAAAAAACTGAACTGAAACACATCAGAAAAGAAATAAAACAAAAATCAAAAATGGACATTCAAGTATTCAATGACAAAGCGATCAAAAACATTCTAACCTCCACGAAATCAATTAAAAAGACAAAACAATTCTTAAACAAAGGGAAAGACTGGATTCTAACAATGAAAAACAACAATGAAAGCATATCAGACCGAAAAAACATTAATGTCACAGCCAAACAATTTTTTGAACAACTGTTTAAATCCAGCATAGATAACACAGACGCAAATATTAATACACCACAAATTATAAACAATAACATATATAACAACTCACTCCTAATCAAAAAGGATGTAGAGCAAGCAATTGACGATCTAAAGAAAGAGAAATGTGTTGGAAACGATGGTATAGCGGCTGAGATGCTTATATACGGAAAATAATCATTATCACCTATTTTGACGTTTCTATTCAACAATATATTGAAAACGCAAAATATTCCGAAATAGTGGACTCAGACCACCATAACACTGATTCATAAAAAAGGACAAAAGGATGATATAAACAACTACAGACCCATAAGCAATATATCGACCATTTACAAACTTTTCTCAAAAATAATATACAGAACCATCAAGGAAAAACTGAACATGTGCCAACCAATAGAACAAGCAGGATTTCGTGAAAGATGTTCAACAACTGACCACCTACAAACGATGAACTAACTGATCGAAAAATTCAATGAATTCAAGAAACCACTATACTTTTTATTTATTGACTTCAGCAAAGCTTTCGACTCCATTGAACATGACACTGTTTGGGAAGCCTTAATGAATGAAGACATAAACCCTATCATTATCCAGACATACAAAAACATTTATGGCAAAAGTTGGGCAAACATAAAAACTGAAATAACAGGACGAGAATTTAAAATAAATAGAGGAGTAAGACAAGGAGATCTGATGTCCCCACCAATGTTCTCAGCTGTGCTAGAGGAAATTTTCAAGAACCTAAACTGGAAAACACGGTATGGCATTAACATAGGCGGAAAATATCTACACAACTTGAGATTCACTGATGACATCGTACTAATTTCAATGAACGCCAAACAAATTGAATCGATGCTTAAAGAATTGACTACTGCCTGTAAGCCCTATGGATTCAACATAAACCAAACAAAAACAAAAGCAATGACCAATCACACAGAAATAGATATCACACTAGACGGGGTAAAGATAAATTATGTAGAAGATTACATTTAGCTTGGACAACTAAAATCATTCAAAGACCAAGAAAACAAGGAGATAAACAGACGAATCACAAACAGTTGGAAACAATTCTGGAATATACATCAAATAATGGAATCAAATTTAAGTACCAACACAAGAAAATATATAATGGACTCAGGAATACTACCCGTTATGACTTATGGACTGCAAGCACTTGGATTGACCTCAAATTTAACAGAAAAACTAAGGATATGCCAAACTAAAATGGAAAGAAAAATTCTTAAAATAAGACAAACTCAAAAAATACATATAAGACAACAAACAAAAATCATTGATGTAGTTGAAAGAACAAGAGGACTTAAATGGAGCTGGGCAGGACACATCTCAAGACTTCAAGAACAAAGATGGACTAAAATAATTACACAATGGACTCCAGCTGACAAAAGACAACCTGGAAGTCCTAAGAAAAGATGGGCTGATGATTTGGTGGACTACAGACAAAATTGGTATAATGAAGCTAAGAACAGAGAATTATGGGCAACATTGGGGGAGGCTTATGCCAGAAATATAATATCTCCATGAAAAGAACAAGCAAAGATTTATATCTATATTCATTAAATTTTTCGATGTAATTAATTAAATTTTCAATATAATTAATAAGTTAATACTAGACTTTGTTTGTAAATTAAATTTATAAAAAAAATAAAAAACATTGTTAAAACGAAAATTGTATACCTACATATAATTTAAAAAAAATTCAATTGCAAATAAAAGCTTAAATAAAGCTTAATGTAATAATGTGAAAGTCAGTTTGTTTGTTTGTTGCTCTTTCACGTCGCAACGGAGCAATATTTTGACGTAACTTTTTATGTGAAGGTAGTTAGGAGGCTGGAAATAGTTTTAAGCTACTTTTTACCGAGGTAAATAATCTCATTCCCTGCTCATTCGAGAAAAGGACACTCCTTTGTATTGATTAATTGGTTTCGTATCATTAGGTGCCTTTTTTGATTCGGTAAATTCGGAAAAAAGCTTTGTAATTTCTCTGGCCCGAAAGGGATGGTGGAATGGAAAAAAAGAAAGAGCGGCGAGGGGAGGTGTTAAGAGGACGGGAAGGGGCTGACGCTGAGTGGAACAAGGGGAGGCTGTGGACCTCACATAATAAGCTGCAATTGAAGTTAGGTATCGCAGTACCTATTGCTTATGCGAAATTGATATGCCCCTCTACATTAAGTAACGGTACAAGACTTCGTGCAACACTTTGGCGAAACATATAGTGGCTTGGATTCAAAATTGAACCTCTAGTGGACGCAAACGAAATTTTTTTCTGCCAAAGAAAAATTTATTTGATATTCAAATGTTCAAATTCATTCAACAAAAATTCACAAATGAAGTGAAAAAAAAGTAATTGTAATAATTATAACAGGGTGGCACCAGAGCTCTAAAAGAAACGCCTAAATGGCTAAAACTCTTCAACAATTCCTTGAGTGCGTGTAAGGAATTTCGTTGAAATTCAATTTCATGTCGATTACAAACAGATAATTCGAGAAACACTTTTCTAAGACAATTTATACGAAAATTCTCATTTAGAATAACAGGAATATGTTGAACTTATTTTTAAAAGAAGAAAGAACAAACTCATAAACGTCATAAAAAAGCTTTAAAAAGCTTCATACCAAATTCACTTTAAATTTTCAACGGGTTTTCAAATTCCCTTTTTAAAACTTAAATTATGTGTGAAAAGATTTTTAACACGAAGTAAATGTCCGAGCTGTTAGATTTGGACAGTCATTACCTACTTATCGTTAAGCCTAAATACTTATTACACTCCAATGTCTCTCTCATTCCATTTTTCAAACATCAAAGCATAACTTCTACCAACGTCCAGTTCTCAATAGGCTTAACTTTGAATTTGAAACCTCTTCAGCTCTAAGCTCAGACAACAACAAAAGAATCGATCGCATAACTTTTTCTCTTTGCTTTATAAAACCATCAAACAATAAGGCCCACCTTAAAGTTATTTGAGGTGCTGTAATCCCAGCAACTCCTTTTTTCTGTTAGGGCTTTTTCAGTGTACCAACCAATCTACTATAAGGAAGGGAAAAGGAACTGGTATAGTCTATTATAACCGATGCTTTTGAGACCATTGTGTTCATTTCATAACAAAGACTTTGGTTGGTGTGGTTTTGACCTTTTGAGAGTTTGTTGACTTAAATTTAAATAAAAATCCCTTTTACTTTAAATAACATCCAAATCTTATTAGTGGTGTATCCAATTCCGACTGTGTTCGTGATTTTGTGTTAATTTCTTTACAAAGTCCTAACTCTTTTCAACAGAAAAAAGTTGAAACTTTGAAATTGAATTGAGTAGTCTAAAAGACTTATAAAAAAAAAAACAATAAAAAAAATGTCTCAAAGGATAGGAACGCTTGCTTCTGATTCGTTCTGTACAGCTTAATTCCTTGTCACCTCTCCTATTCTGTTTTTTCCAAGCTTGAAACAACTAAACTAAACCAAACCAAATCCATAACTCACTTGCAAAACATAAATCAATTTCTAAATGTTCTCAGTATAATTACAATTTATGACTGCTGTGTGTGTGGAAAACTAGTGTTAAGGTCGAGGCAAACAAATGAATAAGTAAACAGAGAACACATCAAATGATACATGTGGAAGAAAATCCCTCAAGTAGGTATGTCATAACTAGGGCAACCAAAAATATGCTCTATAAAAACCATTTATAGCGCTTTAAATATGCTCTAAATAGCCAATTATATGCTCTAAAAATATGCCCTAAAAAACTTTGAAATAGCCAAAAATCTTTTACTTCGTGTTTTTTTTTTAAGTGACTTTTGACTTTTCAAAAAAAAAAAAAAAACAGAGGTCAAAATATCCTTAGACACAAATAAAACAAAAAAAAAAACAAAAACATAAAAAGCTAAATAAATACCAAAAATCAAAAATGAAAATATAAACCAGAATAATTAAAGAAAAATTTTTTTTTTAAATTTTTGTTGCAATAAAGGAAAACAGTTTTACTTAAAAAATTTTCTCTGAAAACATTTTTGTAGGTACATCATCCGCCAGTTATACGTGCAAGCTTTAATGCCATTATTTCAGATTCAGTTTTTTTTTCTACGAATAAATTCTGCCATAATAAACAATTTGAGCCCTCTAATTTTTCCGATATTGGAGTCGATGGTATTAACTTTAACTTGGGCATCGATCAATAATTTTATGTTAGCTGAAAGCCGCTTGTTTCCAGCTGTGCAATACATTTCAATAAAAATGTATAGGTAATTTGATGATAGAAATATCAACTCACGTTTAATGCCACTTCATTAAAACAATTTTTTAATAACTCGTATTGCAGCTGATTCCTCTTCATGTAGGTAGTGTTTCGAAAAGGCTTTCCACTTTTTTTTTTATTTCTACACAGTAAGCTGCTTCCCTCCAAGATACCCAACGAGTCGTAATCATTTGCAAAGGAAGTGGTGTTTCCGGTGCAATATCCTTGAATACCCTTATTTTTGACGGAACTTTTAAACACTTTTTTCACGTTTGCGATGAAAATATCAACTTCTGGAAATTAACCTCGAAGTGTTTCACAAGTTCTATGGAGCCTGTGGGCCTCACAAGTGACATGCGTTACTTTTGGATAAAATACTTGAATAGCATCGCGAATTTTTCGAAAAAAAAAATTTTAAAAAAGTATTTACTGTAACATTTACAACAAAAATTACAAATAATGATTAAATATGCCAAAATATGCATTTTAAAGCAAAATATGCAAAAATATGCATTTATAACAAAATATGCTAAAATATGCTCTAACGAATAGGGTCCAAAATGTTTGTTTTCTTATGAAACGTATTTCTATCTTGTCAATTAGCAAATTCGACGTTCCAAAAAAAACATGCTCGAGCATATTTTTGGTTGCCCTAGTCATAACTGAAATCCCAAAACAATATTCCAGTTGGCAAGAAGGAAATAAATTATTTGAAATGATAATTTACCAACACCCGTTTGGTTGCTTTCCTGAATTACCATCGAGGAGTTAATGATTTGTATATTTTTTTCGCAATAAATTTTTTTTACCAAAACTTAGTTTCTTGGAAAAATAAATATTTGGATTTATTTTCAACATTGAGTTCAACTTGTAGTTTGTAGAATATAGTATTTGTAACTATTAGAAGCTTCTACCTGAGCGTCGAACTTGTCGAGTTGTAGAAGCTGAGTAAGGTCAATGATTCTCGGGAATTATTTCTCCAGAAGAGTCCTGAAACCAAAGGTCGCTCGTCCCTCCCCTTCCCGATCCTTATCCCCTCCTCCATCGGCTTTGTGCATTACACTGGCTGATGTCTCCTTATCCCCTGACTGTATAGTGTATCACTTCTGTCAGTACCTTGTTTCCTTCCTGGGACGCTTATGGCTCAATTGCTGTTCGTCTCTCCTCTTCCAAATCATATCCTCCCCTTCAACTTCCCAAATTGGGCTGGATTCAAGGTGTTATACGACCCGTGCCGATGATCAGCCAGGCTGAGGGCCCAATTTCTAAAAATAGCTCAGTCACTAACGGAGTATCCGGATACCAGGCGACCTCCGGATTAGCTAGCCTTATCTGTGTAAGCGAATCTCTGCACAGACGGACCCCCCCTTTTACTTCGCCTACTCGTGGGAACCCAAATGAAAACAAACAAACAAAACAAACAAAAACAAAAACAAAAAAATCAAACCGGTACCGGTACTACAGCTACACCGGGCGGCAGTTCGGCGGCAACGTCGGCTGTCGTTACACCTGTGCCGTACACAGGAGAAGGGATTGTGACATGTCACTGCCCAACTTCGAGTGTGGTACAGGTTGTATCTACACCGGGCGGCAGTTCGGCGATAATGTCGGCTGTCGTAAATCCTGTGCCAAACATAGGAGAGGGGTCTGTGCCAAGTCATTGCCCAGCTTCTAGTGAGGTACAGGAGGTATCCCTGGCGAAAGCGCCTCCTCATGTCGGTAGTTCCACTACCAAAGAGAGTAAACCTCTCCAGGATGGTCCTAGTGGTAGTCTCCGTGGTGTTAGCAGCGTCGGGAATAACGACCCTGCCTCCACTACGAAGACAGCCATCCAACCTAGGGTCCTATATAAGCAGCGCCGCTATGCGATGAGATTGCTAAAATCTCCTGGTGCAACATTGGGGGATGGTAGTAATCCCATCCATAGCAAGAAGATTGAGTGGGCTAAATCCATTTTAGCCAAATCTAAGACCAGCTGCGACTCCACGTCAAAGCGACAAAGGTCTCTGGAGGAGTCCACTCCCATCCCTAAGAAACCCAAAGTGCAGAACACCAGCACTCCCAAAATTCCTAAAGTACCTCTCACTAAGCCTTTTAGTGATGTGTTAAGGAACACAACAAAATCGTGGTTGCGGTCATTGATAGAAGCAATATTGATGGCGCGATTACCTCTGACCGTTGGCAGATGGTGAAACTGAAGCTCTCGGCTGGCTTTCTCAAAGTCATGCGAGAGCATCCGGGTCCACCACCTGTAACAAGCGATGGGGGTTATGGCATCAAGGTCATGTCAAACTCATCGTTTGTAACGATCAGAGGTCGCGCGATTTATATACGCTTGCTGTCGGCATGCTGGGCGAAGTTTGGCCAGGCGCAAAACTCGAGGTTGTTGCAAAGGAAGACATTCCTTGCAGGCCGAGAGCTCGTGCTTGGATCCCGATTGAGCCTGCATGTCCTGAAGACATCCATGAGATGATCAGGCTTAGCAAAACTGGAGGAGCCGAAGGGTCTTTATCGAAGTGCGATTATCGTTATCAATAAGGACTCTGCGGCCTCTCTGGTGCGAGCCAAGGGAGTGATAAGATACGGGTTCGAGACGATTACTCTCCGAATATACAAAAAAGATGAGGTAGACGCTTTATGCGAGCCTCCACAACCCACTTTAGAAGCTGTGTCGCAAGACGTAGGGGGTCTTGGTGCTACTATCACCTTTCCATCCATGGATGTGGACGATGGTGTACCTGGGCCCTCTTCTGTCGCGGCGCAGTCTTCTTCCCTACACTCAGAAGCTGTGTCGCCAGACGTGGGGGGTCCCAGTGCTATCATCACTTTCCCATCCTTGGATGGGGATGATGTTGTACCAGGGCCCTCTTCTTTCGCGGCACAGTCTTCTTCCGAAAACGTCAAAAGTTTATCCCTAATGGAGACTGATGACTCATCTAGCAAAGTTCTCTCCGGGGAGGAAGAAGATGAACTGCTAGGTTCCTCTTCGTCCGATCTGGATGAACTGGATCTAACAGTGGTGGAGGTTGATCTGCCTAGTTGTAGCCAAAATGCTGCAAATAGCACAGATTAATCTCCAACACTCTATTAAGGCTTCGGCCTCCCTTCTTCTCCGCCTGTCAAAAACTGGGGAAGATGTCGTTCTCATCCAAGAGCCCTGGATTGTGAAATCCCTGGTTCGAGGATTGAGAACTTCTGGCTACTGCGTCTTATATGTAACGGGAAAAGGTAACCCAAGATCCTGCATACTAGTAAAACGTAGTCTAAATGTATTTTTACTCCCTAATTTCAGTAATGAAGACGTCACCACAGCCAGTATGGTAATAGACAACCATACCTACTGGCTGGTATCAGCGTATTTGGGCCACGACCACCAGGGCCCACTGCCTGGTACCACTCTGGAGAAGACGGTCGCTGAATCTACAAGACTCAATACCAACATAATTATCGGTTGTGACGCCAATGCGCACCATACTACGTGGGGTAGTACCGATATTAATGACAGAGGTGAGTCTCTTTTTGATTACATCTTAACAACTAATCTGGTAGTAAGTAACGTTGGTAATGAACCAACCTTTGTTACTAAAAATCGGCAAGAAGTTTTAGATATCACTCTTGTCTCGTTGCATCTCTCGAATAAAGTATTGAATTGGAGAGTATCAAAGGAGCACTCGTTCTCCGATCATAGGTACATCCAATTCACTCTTAGTGAAGAGTCCCCAAAACCGATCCCTTTCCGGAATTATAGGAAAACAGATTGGCCAAAATATAGGACAACTCTGAAAAGTCTGATTAAACCAGAACTTAATGATCCTCCCTTATGCGCTCTTGAACTCGATAAAAAAGTTGATGAGCTTACAGCAGCCCTCAATAAAGCTATGGAAACTGCCTGTCCCCTCACTACAGTGCGAGGAAAGAGAAAACCACATTGGTGGGCTGCTGAACTAGAAATACTCAGGAAAGGTTGTAGAAGGCTTTTTAACCGTGCTAAAAAGTCTAGACACCTCCAAGATTGGGAGTCCTATAAGGAATCCCTCAAAAAGTATAAACAAGAATTGAGAATAGCCAAAAGATCCTCATGGAGATCCTTCTGTAGCTCAATAGAAGAGTCCTCGGAGGCATCGCGGCTAAGGAAGATTCTCTCGACAAATCCAACCATGCCTAGTTGTCTCAAAAACTCAGATGGTACATGGACTAACTCTTGCGAAGAAACGCTAAACCTGCTATTAGATACCCACTTCCCAGATAGCTCCAAATCCGTTAATACAATAAACCGTCCTGGATCGGGTATTAACTTAACTTTTCCTCAAGGTCTTGTCACAAAAGAAAAATTGACATGGGCTCTGAATAGCTTCAAACCTTATAAATCTCCAGGTCCAGATCAAATCATACCAGCTGAGCTACAACACACCATCGATATAACTCTGCCCATCATTGAGATGATGTTCAAAAGTTGTCTAGATCTGGCCTATATACCTCAGCGATGGAGAGAGGTAAAAGTAGTATTCATTCCCAAGGCGGGCAAATGCTCGCATGTCAACCCTAAAGATCTAAGACCTATTAGTCTATCATCTTTCATTCTCAAAACGCTGGAACGATTGATTGATATCCATATACGTAATAGCATTGATAGGGGACTATCGATGTCTCAGCATGCTTACTGCAAAGGGAAATCGGTAGAAACAGCCTTGCATACTCTGGTAAGAACTATCGAATACTCCCTAGAGCAAAAGGAGTATACTATGGTTGCCTTCCTGGATATTGAAGGTGCTTTCAACAACGTTGACACATCTGCTATCACTTCTGCTATGACGACCCTAAACGTCGAATACTCACTCTGTGAGCTGATCAATCTAATGCTTAATAGCAGGATCATCAACTCTGAGATGGGGGATTTTTGTACGAAAAGGTCTGTCAGTAGAGGCACTCCGCAAGGTGGTGTTCTGTCCCCTCTCCTGTGGAACATAGTAGTTAACGAATTGCTAATATCCCTCGAGAGGGAAGGCTACAGAGTGATTGCGTATGCCGATGATGTTGCTATCGCCGTCACAGGAAAACATCCTAATACACTGAGAGACCTCCTCCAAAACGCACTTAATATGCTCACTAGATGGGCTGATCGTTGTGGACTTAGTATTAATCCTCAAAAAACGGACCTTGTCCTTTTTACACGGAAATACAAGATCCCAGTAATTGTACCCCCTTCAATAAAAGGTGTACCACTAATTTTTACCAATGAAGCCAAATATCTTGGTCTGATATTAGACAAAAAATTAAGTTGGAAACCTAATATTCAGGAAAGAGTTAAGAAAGCCACAGTAGCTCTTTTCTCTTGCAAGAAAGCCATAGGAAGCAAATGGGGTTTTCAACCTCGCATAACCTATTGGCTATACACATCGGTCATTCGACCAATTCTCATGTACGGGGTTGCAGTATGGTGGACTGCACTGGAGAAAGTCACTTACTGCGACAAACTCAGCAGAGTCCAACGCACTGCTTGTCTCTGCATAAGCGGGGCCTTGAGAACCACACCCTCAGCAGCGTTAGACACTCTCCTAAATCTGGCACCCCTCGACATTTTTAGCAAACAAGTGGCAGCGAGTACAGCTATAAGACTCAACGCCTCATCTCAATGGACCAACAATAATGTGGGACACTCCATCATTTTGAACTCTTTCGGTTCTATACCAAAGTACATAGACTACACCATTCCAAAACCACAATTTGGTAAAAACTTCCAGATATCCATTCCATCCAGAGAAGAATGGGAAGACAAAAAACTTCTGGATGACAAAGGCATTCATTTTTATACAGATGGATCCAAGACAAGTGATGGAGTTGGTAGTGGTGTGTACTCAGAAAAGCTTAATCTAAGCATCTCATTCCGCCTTCCCAATCATTGTAGCGTCTTCCAAGCGGAAATCTTAGCGATCAAAGAGGTTCTCTCCTGGCTAAGAGAAAACGTGATATCAACTTCTGATATCCGCATCTTCTCTGACAGTCAGGCTGCTATCAAATCTCTCGATGGTGTCTCAACCAAATCTCAAACGGCCCTCGATTGCCGATCGTCTCTGATGGAGATGGCGCAGCAATTTAACATTCACCTCTGTTGGGTGCCGGGTCACAGAGACATCGAAGGAAATTGTAGAGCCGATGAACTCACTAAAAATGGAACCGTCATACCTATTTCACCTGAAAGGGAGAAGATAGGTATACCGATAGCTACATGTAAACTTTTGCTAAAAGAAGCAGCTTTAACGAGAACAAACTACAGGTGGCACAATTTACCAACGTGCGCAGCTACGAAACTCATATGGCCTTCACTGGACTTAAAGCGCTCTAAGGACTTGTTATCTCAAAGCAGACTTCATATTAGCTCCCTGATAGGTGTCCTTACGGGACACTGTCTTATAGGCAGACACGCAATACGACTTGGTGTAGCCTCAAATGACTTCTGCAGGAGCTGTATGGATGAGGAAGAAGAGGAAACAATCTCTCACCTTCTCTGCACTTGCCCTGCTCTTTCACTAAGACGCAAACTTCATCTGGGAGAATACTTTTATGATAACCCCAGTGAACTAGCTAATAAGGATATCAAATATCTTCTTCGCTTTATAAAAAGCTCAAAATGGTTCGACTAGTAAGAAGTAATTCTCTTAGATTCATGGTATCACAATGGGCCTTTCCTTTTAGCCTAAGTGTGTGGATTCTGAATCCGCAGCCACTGTAACCTAACCTAACCTAACTATTAGAAGCGGTCATGTTTCACTAGAAAAAACGGCAATTCTGTCAAAGTCAGAACAATTCCGATCGACATTTGTTTGGCCCCAAAGTAAACGATATACAAATACATGGCCCTCATACGATTATTTTCATAGTGAGCACTTCCTTTCGAATGAAGTAGCAAGGGGAAAATCTGGGTCAGAATTTAAGGGTGTAAAATAACAAAGTATGTACCCCTTGGGCCTATTTCACCAACTACAATTTACAAGTACAAATTTTGTGATTTGTTATTCACAAGTACAAATTTGTTAAACATTTCATTCCGTTTCATAAATTACAAGTTACTTCTTAACAAATTTGTGATTATTGGCAAAATAACGTACAACTGTGTTTTCAAAGCAACAAGTTTGTGAAATTATCGTTTTACCATTATTTTTTCCTTCTTGTAAACTACAGGTTTTTTTCATTAACTTGTAAAGCTCGTTAGAGTGATGATGAGTGCAGTGGACAAGCAAAGCCGCGTTTTTGCGCTGACGATAGTTGACTATAGTTTTTATGTCAAAAAAACATGGTTGATATGTCATAGTTGAAATAGTTAGAAATAGTTGAAATAATCTAAAAAACGCATCTTAGTTAGGTTTGGTTGATCTGTCAAACGAGAAAACAAAAAAATCTTTTAAGGTTATATTTTTCCTTTCTTTTGATCATAATAATTGAAATGGATAAAGAGACAACAATTTTCGATAGTCTAAATTTATTACAAAAACTCAATTATGATCTTGATATGGTAAGTTCTTAAAGACAATTGAAATAAGATCATATTTATTTATTTTTGAACAACCCACACCAAGAAAGGCAAATGGCATATTAGAACTGAAGACCACCCTTCATAAAGAAATCTTCAAGCTGTTCCAAGTAAGCCAGCTCCTGATATTCTCCTAATTGCTGCTTCCAGATTCGCTGGAAAACTATCAATTCAATATCTATTTCGTGGTTTTATATAAATAAGCGGAGAAAGTCTTTATTTTCTGATACTAATGAAAAATTTATTGCCGACAGAATATATACATGCATAAAAGCAATAATAACAATAAGGACTTCGACTTTTTCTTGTGTCTCGGATTATCTTATCAAATTTTTGATACGTCCTTCGGCGCCGAATTTGTTCGCATGTTTCTTGCTGATTGTCTTCCTCAGCTGATGGCTTCATCCTTCTCCTTCGCCCTTCTTCGGCTTCCAGCATTGCCTCGACTTCGGTCAGCTGGTTGTCGGTGATGGTGCATGCATACTTGAGTCGTTCGTAATTGTCTTCGAGGTTTTTGAGCTTGATTTCGATAGCTGAAGCTGCATCGATGACGTTTGAGGACTTTTCCCGCTCTTCGTTGAGTTTACGAAGGAGTTTCTTGTTCTCCAAACGATGAGCATGTGAAATTTGTTCGACGATCTAAAGAATACAATGATGAACTTTAAATGAGATCTGTTTGGAGATGAAAAACCTTACCTCAGATTTCTCCTTCATCCTCTCCTGCTCGGCCTTTTCCCCCATTTTGTGCTCCAGTTGCTTCTCCAATTTTCACAGGTTTAAGTTTAAGACAATCATCTGCTCACGGGCAGAGGCTAACTTATCCTCCAATTTTTCGTACTACTTCTCGAGTATATCGCCGACACTCTTCGGTCGTTGTTCGATGTTTGCGGATCGCAATATAGTCAATTCGATAGAAAAGGTTTGTGATCAGGGAGAGTGACTTTTAAGTCACTTGGAAAGGCGATCAATATCTTGATGTGACTCTCGTCGCAGTGACTGAGGATTTTCAAGTATGTCTCGCGGACACTGTCGCATTGTCCTCGGGGAATGGTGTAACTTCGCAAATGAGTTCATACCATGAGTTCATAATACCAATGGACCAGAAGTCACAGCTAACCTGTAAGTAGTTTTTAGCATCAATGTTTAAAACTCGAGGTTTGAAAGAACTTAAGCTATGCTGGAATTTGGTCAATCTACAGTTGGAAATTGTCTCAAGCACTTCTGGAGCAATGTAATCAGGAGTTCCGACCGGCAAGGAACTGTACCCGTCACAAGGCAGCGGCATTTCCAAAATTTTCTAGTTTGATATGGCCAAAGCGAAATCCCCCGGGAAATAAAGTTCTTTTTTTCCGACAATTTCTTTTGATAAAAAATACAAACAAAACAAAAACTTCTTGAACAAGCAAGCTTTGAAATTTGTAAAAGGAATCTTATTTTCTTTATTTTGTAATGAAATACTTTTAATTGAAGACGAACAGAAATCCTTTAATTGTAATTTAATCTGTGGCGGTACGGATACGGACGACTACGCGGTTGTAAAAAATGCACAACCAGAATGTTTTTTTTTTAAGATTCCAGATTGAAAATAATTAAAAACGCCATTATACAAAAAAAAAAACACACCTTTTGACACAACAACCACTTTCTCCTGAGATGAATTGGAAATAGTTAGAAATAGTTACGATTTGACACATTAACACTGACCGCAAAACCGACTATTGTGATTTCGAATCGTAACTATTGGCGTGAAAAACCGAGAAATAGTCAACGATAGTTGATTATAGTCAACTATAGTCAGCGCAAAAACGCAGTTCAAAGCAAATTATTTTTAGCTTCTTTAGTGTAAGATAAAAAAGACATAGTGTTCGGAAGGTTTGATGAAGTGGCCACTCAGCAAAACAGAACTACCGAATGAAAAAATGTCCTTCGTGAATAAGCTTCTAAAGGCATTCTAAAGTAATGTGGATTTTGTATCATGACATGCATATTGGAAATATCATGATACTGCCCGCCTGACTACTACTGCTACTACTAATGCTGACATTTTTAAGGTAGGAATTCCAATTAAGGTTTCACTGTGTTGCAATTTCTGTTTATCGCTCCCTCCTTTGTTAACCGATGCCGATATCCTATTGACGACGTAGAAAATAGTTCTTTCAACTCTAACTCAGGCGGTTTTTGTCACGATGTCCACACTTTAGGACATTAAAAACTTTATTCAATTTTTCTTATCTGATATCTGACTGTAAGTGGAGATAATTTTTGTTGAGTGTTTTTTTCAACAACTTCACTCAGTTATTTAAAAAAAAAAAGGCTACAAAATAATTTCTTTTCTCATCAAAAAGCATTTTTTCGAACAACTTTAAACATGAGATTGAGCTTAAAGAATGTGATATGGCTCTTCAAAACTGGTTGGCATATGGCTGGATTGAAAACAGAGTTTTTTGTCGCACCTTATGGAAGTCAACCCAGATAGTGATTGAATTTTGTTGTTTTTATTTTTTTTTATTTAAAAAAAAGGGATTCACGTGCATTTTGACTATACTGCTCATATTCGAATCATCTATTTGCAATGAAATAAGTTTAAGGTTAAGATGATAAATATTTGTTTTACTCTTGTTATGACAATCAACCTCAATAATAATAATAAACCGCATTATAGATTACAAAAACCTTTTAAATATTGAATACATGCACAGCACATTGTACATACTACATATACATAATATGTAGGTACTAACAAAAAAGAAATTTAGCACCCAAGCAGATATTACTCTGTAAAATTCAACAGATTAGACAATTCATGATTCTTCAGTTTTATTTCAATAAGGTGCAATGCACCCTACTTTTCCATCCACCAAGAAAATACTGCAACTCTTAACCCAAATCTTCAATCACCCCAAAATATAAGTATTCTGTGTAGGACTTGGAAATGTTTGGCTTAAAACAGAACAACAGAAAGAGAAGTTATTTAGCTCATGTAACCCAAAGATTTTCCTTGAGTATCTGCATCTGCAGCCAACACGGCAAGAACTAATTGAGTGGTCTACTTAAAGTAGTGAAAGTTAAAGGCATTCTATGCACCAACGGGTTTCCTTCCAAGATTCTTTAGTTTGTTTGGTTATTTTTTATGGTAACGTCCGTTTTTAATTTTAATATAGAGGGTGCAATAAATTTATCAAACTGAAATTTCCTCTTAATTTTCTGGCAATTAGTAGGGGTTGGAAAGGGTTTAAATTTATTTGATTAAGAGGGCGTTTATCGAGCTTAAACAGGCATATGGTTAAAAGCTACTTCATTATTTATTGGAGTTTAAAATTAATTTCAAATGTGCATGTTGATTATGACAGATGTTTGCAATTCGAGAACAGTCTTTCTGAAGGTTCTTTAACTTGTGCAAATGGATTTTACTTGAGTCAGAAATTTTCAACTATGCAGTCATAATGCTGGCTTTGTGTAGCCAGAAAATTATTCTGTCTTCAAAAGTTTCAACTTTTTTTTATGTTCAGAGAAATATTTTCTGAATCAAAATAAAAACACATATTTGCAAACAATATTTGGTTTCAGAGGAAGTATGTTTTTTTTTTTTATTTAAAATTATGGATTTCGTACATTTGGTAAGAAATTGAGACATTGAAGCGTTTAATTTTATTTCGATATTTATTCTATGCTGTGGGATATGCAATATTTGTTTTTTTGCCCTTTGGTTCGAATAAAAAAGTGGATTTTCTTACGCGTATAAACTGGAGCAAGTTGCACAAGTAAGATTAATATTTAAATGGTAAAACAACGATTGTTTGGTCAGCTAGTAATAAAATACAGCTCCCGATTATTGAAGTTTTCTGATAAGCATTTATGAAAATTAACATTTACATTTTAATACAACGTTTATTGGGCCAGATAGTAAGATCGAACCTACTCAAAAAACTTGGCGGGCTCATGCTCAACAGCTATGCTAATGAGTATAAAATGGTCAAATGCATAGTTTACGATTCTATAATGAAAATGAAGTGTTCACATTTTGGCCATATCCGATGAACGGCTTGACCGATTTTGTTCAAATTACTCAAAACCGATCTGCACCACTACCCGAACATTCCTTCAACATTTGATGTCAAACACTCTACACAAGTAATCAGAAATGTAAACAAAGATTTTGTTTGAATTGAAAAAAAAATTGATTTTTCATTTGTTTGACCTTAGAAGAGATCAATATCAAGCACATGTAGATACAGAAGGTTTTGATTAAATGGAATATTTTACTGTCAAAAACCTAATATTTTTCTCAGTCAAAGAACAATTTTGGATTAGCAAATAGCAAATCTATAAAAAAAAAAAAAAAAATAAATAAAAAGAGTGGCGCGACAGCTCTTGAAGAGCCAAGGCCTAAGTGACTTACTCTCATCAACAATTCTCTGGGTGTGTGTGAAAAATTTAGGGGACCTACAATTTAACGCCGATTCCGAACGGCAAAGTTGAGAAGCACTTTTTCATGACAGATTGATACTCTTGGAAGTTTTTTGAGTTCTTCGCCAGAGGCAGTGCCCGTGAATGATGAAATAAAAGCATTATGGGCACGAGTAGGACTCGAACCCACGACGTTCTGCTTAGCGGTCAACGCACCTAACCAGCTGCATATAGCAAATCTATACTAAATACATCAATTTTTCAAAATCAAAATTGCTGCACTTCATCGGTTTGTGAAAAAAAAACAAGAAAATAAGCACCTAACTTTTGGTTTAAATACTAACCAAAAGTAGCCAATATTATCACAGCACTGTTTCAAATTGGTACATCAAAGTTTCTGTTTAGGTAGGTAGGTAGGTAGAAATGGCTGTCCTGCTTCGCGCAGGACACAATTAGCGCTGAGTGCGCCGTTTTGATACCATACCTCGTGAGATTCTGAATGGAATTGAAAATGGGCTATGGATGGTGCACGTTCCGCACATGCAGTCCTATGTAAAATATAAAATGTAATTTTATTCTCCTACCCTACGGCCTATTATCTCATAGTACCATTTAGTGAGGGAGAAATAAGGGGGAGGGGGTTAAAGCCACTTTGTGCTATTTAGGTATGAGATCAAATCTTTGATCTTGAATTCTGAGAGTTCTTCAATACCGTTGAAGAATTCCTTACCCAAGTGGAGTGCTCTTTTCCTGGCCAGGGCCGGACAATGGCAAAGAAAGTGTGGGACTGTTTCTTTTTCATCCCGGTTCTCGCAGCTGCGGCAGAAAGGGTTATGTGGTATACCCAATTTTGCCGCATGCTCCCCTACAGACCAATGCCCTGTGCAGGTAGCGACAATCCTTGCTATGTCATGCCTTGGTTTGGAAATTAAATTGATTGATTTTGGTTTGTTATAGGCGGGCCAGATTTTCCTGGATATAACGCAACCCGTTAAACTACTCCACCTATGAGTAGTTTCTGTTTAAGTCCTGCTACTATTTTGATCGCTTTTCATACGCACTTTACTCCTATCTCCACCAATCCACCACACGAAGTTCAGCCTTAAGAAAAACCGCCAGTGCGTCTACCTCATTCACTTGATAAGGCAACGCAAACCAGTTACTCCCTTTAAGGTAATAGAAACCAATACTCAGCTCCATACTTGCATGCATCAAAAGAAATTTGACATGACGCTAAAACTGCTTGCTGCTATACTTCAAGAAGTTGCGGTGACAGTCACTTTTCCAGCGAAAGTTGCCAGCCCATTCGACCAGAGAAGCAGACAAACGAACGCGAAACAAGTGCAACTTGCACCTATAGCTAATGTAATGTGCTTTGATGATTATTTTAACTAATATTTCTCGGCTAATTGATGTTTGTGTCTACATCTACAGCCACTACAAGTTATCGTGATTGTTCGCAAGCAAGTAACCTTGTCTGAAATAATAGAAAAAGCAAAACATGAGTTTTGCTGAATATTTTGTAAAATCTTGTTTTATGAACATCGTGAATTGATCTGTTGCAAATGGGAGCTGAAAAAAATATATAATTTTCATGTCGCTTCAATCTGCGCCTTGTTGGATACTTGAATTACCATGACAGAGACAGCTTAAAGTGAGGGTATAGTCGTCTTGATATTGATTGTTGTGCGATGTTAAAAGCAATGATTCAGCCTGCATCCGTGAAGTAAGTGTAACATCTTCATCATTTTTAGTATCTCTGATTAGCAACACTAGTGGCGGAGGCGGATTGTACGTTTACGTTGGGTTTTAGTTTTAATGCAGGGACCGGACGGACGTGTCACTATCAAACAAGAGCTTGCAACTCTTTCTTGACAATACATCTTTGAAGTTGGACGACTTTCCAATTTTGTATATATATTTTTTTTTTTGTAATGTCGACTGGTCTGGTTGACAGTTTTTTTTTTTTCAAAATTCATTTTTTATTCATTCACTTATATCTACTTACATACTAGACAAAAGAATTCAAACTAGCTTATGATCTAAGATCTTATATTTAACTTACTGGCCCCAATCGGGCGCTCTAAGGAATTCATGATTTCTTAAAATTAATGCCTTTCGGCCTATGAACTATGTTTTTTATTTACTTTATTTTTTGTTTCTTGTTAGAAAATTGCAAAAACTAACTCATTACCCTTTTCATGTTTTCTTACAAGCTACTTAAAATTAGGCCCTTAAAAATAAAACTTAAAATTAACTAAAACTACCTATTCTACCTAACAACTACTTACAAACTAGAACAGCCACAGCAGCAAATCTAACTTTTTTTTCACTTTTTTTATTTTTTTTTGTTTTTTTTTTTTTTGTTTATTTTTGTTTTTTTTTAAACTTGTTCTTTTTATTTCTTTTTTTCTTTATTTTTCTGTATTTTTTATTTGTTGTCCTTTTCAATGTGTGCCACCATGCCTACTCTACTTAAACCTAAACCCAAAACCCTTAGACTAAAACAAGTATACAAGCCGGCCAAGGCTTAAAACCCCACCCCGACTACCCATTATCAAGTGCTGATTGAAGCCACCAGAACTGGTGCTCCTGCTTCACCCTATCAATTCGGTCCCGTTCGGACACAGCCCTACTGAACCGGAAGAGCTCTGCTCCGTCCTGTGCGAGGACGTCTCGATGGTAAAGGAGCCGCCGATCGACGGTTCTCCGCCTGACGTGGTAGATTAGCGGGATCGCCAATCTGTCCTGTATCAAACCGCATTTATCTAGGTGGAGGAATGCCTCTGGTGGAATGAAGCCGCTCGAGCGTGCACTATCAAAATATTCGTCGTTCGGATAGAACGCCCCAAAGATCAAATTATTCGTCGAAGTCATAGCTCTCGCAATGTGACCCCGAATAAGTTTTATCACGAAATTGTCAATTCTGTTAATCCGAGCCTCGTTGTACAGAACCTCGTTAGAATAGTAATGTACATAAGAAGATTCCGGTGTCCGATGCAAACCGAGACAGCGCCGAAGACACTGCCTCTCGAACACCCGAAACTTCTCCATTTGAGATGGTGCAACGTTGAACCACACTGGACAGCCATAAACAATCATCGGCCGTATGAGGGCCATGTAGCAAATTACCTTCACTCTGGGGTCAAGCCGACTGCTGTAAAACAGCCGTTTCGTCAGAGCGAAGGCTCCTCTGGCCTTATTCAGAGCAGCATCTATATGTCTGTCGAAATACAGATACTGGTCCAACCAGATACCGAGGTACTTCACTTCACTTTTTCTCGTTAATCGTTGTCCGTGAGGCCCAACGATGACCATCTTGCGCCAATTCTTGCGCGTATCCCTCGTGGCCCCGGCCAACGAGATCCGGAACAGAATTGTTTCGCATTTCTGGACATTTATTTTCAGTTTCCAGTCATCGCAATATCGCTGAATCTTCTCGAAGTCACGTTGCAAGAGAATTCTAATGACTTCGACCTTTGGGGCAGTTCTGTACGCAATCAGGTCGTCGGCATACGCAATTGCCTGGGAAAGGCTACCTATCAGATCGCTGGTGTAAATGCTGAAGAGGATCGGCGAGCTCACCGCTCCCTGTTGAAGACCGTTTTTAATTTCAAAGGTGGTGGTAGAAGTTACGTTGCCACTTTTGACAACAAACTTTCTACCGTTGAGCATATCATGAAGCATATACAACAATGGTTTACTGATGCCTAGTCTGGTGAGCTTTAGGTACAAACCTTCTAACCATACGGTGTCGAAGGCCTTCTCTAAATCAACCAGAACAGCACCCGTGCATTGTTTCTTGGACTTATTCCATTGGATATCAGAAACGAGCTTAGACGCGGCATGAATGGTGTCATGTCCCGCCTTGAACCCGAACTGATTATCCGGAATTATACTGTTGTCCGCAGCCCACTCAGCTAGAGCCCTATTGATTACCTTTTCGAATACCTTGCTGATGCTTGGAAGGAGACTTATTGACCGGAGATTTGAAGGATTGGAGTTGTCCTTTCCCTTTTTCGGGAGAGGATGAACCACAGCTGTCTTCCAACGCTCTGGATAATATGCATTATTCAGCGCGTTGTTGAACAGAGTGGTGTAGATGTCTATTGCCTCAATCGGTAAGTGTCTTAGTACAATGTTGGATATACCGTCGACACCTGCTGACTTCTTGTTCTTTATTGAATCGAAGATGAGATGGAGTTCTACCTTCGTGATGAGCAAGGGACTTGGGCCCGTTCGCTCGGCGATTATAGCGTTTGCTAAAAGGTCGTCATCAAACCGTGTAAAACCGCGGTTCTCGGATCGCCACTGCGAAATATCATTCCTCAGGTAGAAGTGATGAAGTAAGGCTCTGTTCTCCAGGTCGTGGTTCGGGCGAGTGCAAGCATTCACCCTATACACTTGCTGGAAAGCAGCACCAACTGTCTCCACTTTCTCCTGCGGATCTTCAATCACAAAGAAGTCGTCATCCAAGACGGCTTCCTCAGGATCAATTTGCGCTGTCAGGAGTACGTCTCTGTTCTCTACTGTTCTCTGGAGCTTAAGGCACGGAAGGTCGTTCTGATTATTTTTTCTAAATATTTTATTGATTTGGGGAAACATGCTCGGGTCGCTAGAATTAACGGCCCGAATTTTGCTGTCCCAAAACAAGTTGATAGATAGTCTATAATTTTCTTTAGTCAGTTGGTTGATGTTTTTGATCGACGACTTCAGTGTCCTAATCTCCAGGTCGTGTGGGTCTGTGAAGC
The DNA here is from genome assembly GCA_943590905.1 of Sphaerophoria taeniata. Lineage (NCBI taxonomy): Eukaryota > Metazoa > Arthropoda > Insecta > Diptera > Syrphidae > Sphaerophoria > Sphaerophoria taeniata. Next base: position 59,949,718 of record OX016541.1, on the reverse strand, counting down.
GTCTGTACAAGTTTTTCAGTCTTGTCAGTAGTCCACTTTTATGTCTGTGAAGTGCGTCTATAGTCGCGTTTCTGTAGACGTCGTTTTGGTCGCGTTCCTTGTATTTCGGTATTGTCCGTTCCATCGTTCGTTTTATCGTTTCGTCCATCTGTTGTAGATGTTGGTCGATTTCGTTGTTCGTTAAGTTTCTGTTATTTGGTGGGGCTATGTCACTCGAACGGAGTTCTCTCGCTAGGGCGTTGGTGAAACGAGGCCAGCGCATCTTACTATAATTGTAAGAATACGTTGGAACGTATTCATCCAATTCCACGCGCTCGTTCGGAATCTGAATTACAGCAGCCAAGCCACAGTGATCACTGTCGTACTCGATTGTCTGTAAACAGTTTCGAGGGTGATTACCCACTTTGTCGGTTATTGTCAGTCTGGTATCGTACAGCAAAAGGTCCAGGAAGGAACCGCTCCTTGGGAACGATGGCCTTTCAGTAGCCAGCAGGTCGACACCATATTCAACACTGTGAAGATTCATCAAATTAAAAAGATGATTACCTCTTGGATTATTTGTTTGATTTCCCCAATCTTCATGTTTCGCGTTCAAATCTCCGGCCATAACGAAGTAGTTTTCTTCCAAGCTCAGTTTTAGTACTCTGAAGAGAATCTCGAGCTCTGAAATAAAGATAGTAGCCTGCGGAGCTTCAGCCGCATAAGCCGCTATCATATACATCCGCTTCCCTTGAGTGAGAGAGATGCATACGACGCAAACTTCTAGCGTCCTGAGCTTTCGCAAATCATTATTGTATATGACTTTATAATTAATGCCCTTTCGTATGAAGATGGCAACACCGCCTCCTTGAATAGAGTCGGGTCGATCCCTTCTTACGATATTGTAATTGTTGTTAGTCAGTTTATGTTTCTGGTTTAGCTTGGTTTCGCTAGCCATGAAGACATCGGGACTGTGGTCTTTCAACAACTGGAACAAATTAGCTCGGCGTTCAATCCTAATCAGTGAATTTACATTCACAGCTAGGATCTTTAGGCGCGTCTCCGGCAGCGCACCCTTAACCTTGAATTTGCGCTTGGCCAGCCATCATAGAGTAGAGTTTATCTACTCTTCCGGCTTGCTCCAAGATCTGACTTTGCAGTCCTGCTAGTTGTCCTTGAATGGCAACCAACAAGGCCACAACGTCTGGCTGCCCCGCCGGTGCCTTAGGCACTTGGGCCTGTGGGGCGACCGGTGGTGGAGCCTGTTTCGTGTTACCCATTCCTTTCGCAGAGTTCGCGTAAGAAATATCGGGCCTTACGAATGAATTTGCTTTTGGAGCTTGTCGTAGTGGTCGACTTTCTACGGCCTTCTGACTGGCCTGTTTTTCTTTCATTTGTTGGACCTTAGGGCAGCCCCTATAATTAGCAGGGTGCCCCTCGTTTCCACAGATAATGCACTTGAGCTGGGTTAAGTCTTCAACCCGCTCCGTACCTAACCTGCATTCCCCTCTTATGTGGATTTCTGCGCACTTGACGCAGCGCTCCTGCATTTGGCAGTTGGCTGCGGCATGGCCGAACCTCTGGCAGCGCATGCATTGTAGCATGTCGTCGTGCCTCATTAATTTTTCCCATCTTACAACTTGGAAGTCTAGGACGGTTGACAGTCACAGTCACTTGATGTACGATTTTTGTAATTGTCACTTGATGTACAACTTTGTGTGCGGCTAAATGTAATTAAAATATAAATCAATAAATTGTGGTAGCGAGCCCTTCTTTGTTTGCTGAACTAGGTAATGAAGATTGCTTTAATTTTAAATAAGTATCAAAATTCTCTTAAAATATTATCTAACTGCTCATAAATCTGAGAACACATAGCTTGTTCATTATTACACAATAAGACCCTAATGTCTCAATCTACGTATAATAGCCACAAACGAAAACATGCAGATTGAGTTAATTGTTTCATTACGATAGTAGAAAATTAAACCAGTTCCACTTTTCATAATTAAATTTGAGATCATTTAAAAATTGTGTTTTCAATTGGAACTAAAATGAACTTTCATTCGTTTTTATAATCATAACGCCTTTTACGAAATGCTTGATTCTGTTGTTCATTTGATTTTAGCTCGTTCCAACTTGAGTTGTATAAAAAGTACATTTTGCATGCAGCATTCATATCTCTATCATTATCACGGGAATAAACCTTCCTACAAGCCATTTGTTTTTCACGTTTAGTTTCAGTTTCAAATTAATTAAAACGAAAATATCAGAAGCGGTTTCAATGGATACCTTACCTTGCAAACAAAGCGACCACCAAAACCGGAAACAAACCAATTTCAGGACAACTAACCTCAGACTTTTGTTTTTGTACGAAGTTTTCCTATCACAAGCACTTAAATGAAGCTCACTGATACAATATTTTCATCGCACTGAAATTAAAACGTCAGATTATGAACCTGGTTACAAAAATATGTGGCTTAAATAAATTTTCGCCGTGTTGCTTTAAATCCTTTATTTTATTTTACTTTATTAAACTTGCTAGGATGAGTATGAAAAAATTTAACGAGAGTCGTAAAGAAAAAGTGGAATTTTCAACAACTTTTCCTTAACCGAAGGAAGTAAGGAACAGAAGTGCGGATATATTAAGTAGTCTAAATTCATGATTTATTTTTTCCGTAAAAATATTGTTTGCTTTCGGGTTCCTTGTCCTTCTTGCGAAGCATATTAAAATTAAAGTAATCCTGTGAATATAATTCCTAAGTTCAGGAAATATACATCAAAATAAACACTCGGTAACTTCTCTTTAACGACAAACAAAAATATAGGAAATATCTTAGAACTTAGACGGTAATTATGATTTTAAACGTGATCTGATCATAAATGCACTTCTTTAATTATCAACGTGAATTTCCGAATAATAATATTGAAAAAAACAATTCTTCGGAAAAACAGTTTCCAAGACCGCAAATAATTTAAAAAATAGCGCGATACATATAGGGTGGTGTCAAGGTATAAAGCTGGCACTTTATACTTGTCAAAATTAATATTATGTCGTTTTCCATTAGACGTCCAGAAGCATTCGGAAGAGTCCAGAAGTCTTCTGAAACCATTCCATTGGACAGACTTTGACAGACGGAATGCTTCTGAGAAGAGCAGAACTCTTCCGTTTTGAAAAATAAATTAACACCGATTTTTCGAACAATATTTTCCTTTGCGGTGCGTTAGGCACATTTCTCACTCGGTGGTGGGTATGCAAACAAACCAAATTGACATATTAGGGGACTCAGGAAACCCACAAGTGATCGAAGAGGTGCCATTGCGCCCAGAAAAAGTGACTATGTGCTGTATGGTCGAAAAGCGTAATTGGTCCGCAGCATGAGTTTTGGATGTAGCCCTGGGTTTCTAAAGTTAATCTGGCTTAAAACATTACACTAACCCAAAAATTTATGAAAATAAATAAATGAAAATGACCAGATCACTTAACTTTGAACTAAAGTTAATACCAGTGGAGACTTTTCAAAGTATCAATCTTGTATTGATTTCTGCATGGATGATCGGTTGTGTTTCCCAATCAAAAATAAAATCTTTAGACGTAGATTGTTTTGTTAATTTTATCAAACTATATTTTGTATACCTAATTTCTATAGAAAATATCACGAAATCGATGGTGATGGTTCACTTTATTGGACTTTTAACTATTTTTTCTCTATAGAGTAGATACGGTACGAATGACGGCTCATGAACAGAATGACTTATGAAAAATAATTACTGTATAAAGTGATGATTCATAGCTGGTACTAATCTAATATATAAAATTCTTCTGTCACAGTTTTAGTGGTCATACTCCTCCGAAACGGCTTGACCGATTTTGATGAAATTTTAGGTGTGTATTCAGTAGGTATGAGAATCGGTTGATATCTATTTTTTATACCGCTAATTGTTAAGGATGGCTCATCCACACATTTTGTTTTCGCAACTTTTGAGCAGTTTTTTTATTATAATTTTTGTATGGTGCGGCATTAAGAAATACATTGAATCCTTAATTTTCAACTTCCTACCACTTACCCCTACTTTTTAAGAGCCACTTCTTAATGAGTTTTCATGAAATTTTTTTTCGATTATTATTATTGTTTTGTTTGTACATCTTCTAATATATAAAATTCTTCTGTCACAGTTTTAGTGGTCATACTCCTCCGAAACGGCTTGACCGATTTTGATGAAATTTTAGGTGTGTATTCAGTAGGTATGAGAATCGGTTGATATCTATTTTTTATACCGCTAATTGTTAAGGATGGCTCATCCACACATTTTGTTTTCGCAACTTTTGGGCAGTTTTTTTTTATTATAATTTTTGTATGGTGCGGCATTAAGAAATACATTGAATCCTTAATTTTCAACTTCCTACCACTTACCCCTACTTTTTAAGAGCCACTTCTTAATGAGTTTTCATGAAATTTTTTTTTCGATTATTATTATTGTTTTGTTTGTACATCTTCTAATATATAAAATTCTTCTGTCACAGTTTTAGTGGTCATACTCCTCCGAAACGGCTTGACCGATTTTGATGAAATTTTAGGTGTGTATTCAGTAGGTATGAGAATCGGTTGATATCTATTTTTTATACCGCTAATTATTGTTAAGGATGGCTCATCCACACATTTTGTTTTCGCAACTTTTGGGCAGTTTTTTTTATTATAATTTTTGTATGGTGCGGCATTAAGAAATACATTGAATCCTTAATTTTCAACTTCCTACCACTTACCCCTACTTTTTAAGAGCCATTTCTTAATGAGTTTTCATGAAAATTTCGTCGATTATTATTATTGTTTTGTTTGTACATCTAATATATAAAATTCTTCTGTCACAGTTTTAGTGGTCATACTCCTCCAAAACGGCTTGACCGATTTTGATGAAATTTTAGGTGTGTATTCAGTAGGTATGAGAATCGGTTGATATCTATTTTTTATACCGCTAATTGTTAAGGATGGCTCATCCACACATTTTGTTTTCGCAACTTTTGGGCAGTTTTTTTTATTTTAATTTTTGTATGGTGCGGCATTAAGAAATACATTGAATCCTTAATTTTCAACTTCCTACCACTTACCCCTACTTTTTAAGAGCCACTTCTTAATGAGTTTTCATGAAAATTTCGTCGATTATTATTATTGTTTTGTTTGTACATCTATATACATAAAAGAACAGCCTAATTTTTGTGTTCGTTCGCTAACCGGGCACACTGGTTGACCGATTTTTCTAATTTTTTCTCTAAATGCAAATGGTTTTAGGGTAGAAGGTTTAGAAAAAGTAAAATGTATATTTTTCAATTCACAAACGGTGCCAATGTTAAATAAATAATAAATAATAATTTTCTCACTACCCTACAAGTTGATCGATTCGATTGAAAATTTTGTCAAGTTTGTAATATTTTCAAAAAAAATTGAACAAGTCATAAATCTGAGAACACATAGCTTGTTCATTATTACACAATAAGACCCTAATGTCCCAATCTACGTATAATAGCCACAAACGAAAACATGCAGATTGAGTTAATTGTTTCATTACGATAGTAGAAAATTAAACCAGTTCCACTTTTCATAATTAAATTTGAGATCATTTAAAAATTGTGTTTTCAATTGGAACTAAAATGAACTTTCATTCGTTTTTATAATCATAACGCCTTTTACGAAATGCTTGATTCTGTTGTTCATTTGATTTTAGCTCGTTCCAACTTGAGTTGTATAAAAAGTACATTTTGCATGCAGCATTCATATCTCTATCATTATCACGGGAATAAACCTTCCTACAAGCCATTTGTTTTTCACGTTTAGTTTCAGTTTCAAATTAATTAAAACGAAAATATCAGAAGCGGTTTCAATGGATACCTTACCTTGCAAACAAAGCGACCACCAAAACCGGAAACAAACCAATTTCAGGACAACTAACCTCAGACTTTTGTTTTTGTACGAAGTTTTCCTATCACAAGCACTTAAATGAAGCTCACTGATACAATATTTTCATCGCACTGAAATTAAAACGTCAGATTATGAACCTGGTTACAAAAATATGTGGCTTAAATAAATTTTCGCCGTGTTGCTTTAAATCCTTTATTTTATTTTACTTTATTAAACTTGCTAGGATGAGTATGAAAAAATTTAACGAGAGTCGTAAAGAAAAAGTGGAATTTTCAACAACTTTTCCTTAACCGAAGGAAGTAAGGAACAGAAGTGCGGATATATTAAGTAGTCTAAATTCATGATTTATTTTTTCCGTAAAAATATTGTTTGCTTTCGGGTTCCTTGTCCTTCTTGCGAAGCATATTAAAATTAAAGTAATCCTGTGAATATAATTCCTAAGTTCAGGAAATATACATCAAAATAAACACTCGGTAACTTCTCTTTAACGACAAACAAAAATATAGGAAATATCTTAGAACTTAGACGGTAATTATGATTTTAAACGTGATCTGATCATAAATGCACTTCTTTAATTATCAACGTGAATTTCCGAATAATAATATTGAAAAAAACAATTCTTCGGAAAAACAGTTTCCAAGACCGCAAATAATTTAAAAAATAGCGCGATACATATAGGGTGGTGTCAAGGTATAAAGCTGGCACTTTATACTTGTCAAAATTAATATTATGTCGTTTTCCATTAGACGTCCAGAAGCATTCGGAAGAGTCCAGAAGTCTTCTGAAACCATTCCATTGGACAGACTTTGACAGACGGAATGCTTCTGAGAAGAGCAGAACTCTTCCGTTTTGAAAAATAAATTAACACCGATTTTTCGAACAATATTTTCCTTTGCGGTGCGTTAGGCACATTTCTCACTCGGTGGTGGGTATGCAAACAAACCAAATTGACATATTAGGGGACTCAGGAAACCCACAAGTGATCGAAGAGGTGCCATTGCGCCCAGAAAAAGTGACTATGTGCTGTATGGTCGAAAAGCGTAATTGGTCCGCAGCATGAGTTTTGGATGTAGCCCTGGGTTTCTAAAGTTAATCTGGCTTAAAACATTACACTAACCCAAAAATTTATGAAAATAAATAAATGAAAATGACCAGATCACTTAACTTTGAACTAAAGTTAATACCAGTGGAGACTTTTCAAAGTATCAATCTTGTATTGATTTCTGCATGGATGATCGGTTGTGTTTCCCAATCAAAAATAAAATCTTTAGACGTAGATTGTTTTGTTAATTTTATCAAACTATATTTTGTTTACCTAATTTCTATAGAAAATATCACGAAATCGATGGTGATGGTTCACTTTATTGGACTTTTAACTATTTTTTCTCTATAGAGTAGATACGGTACGAATGACGGCTCATGAACAGAATGACTTATGAAAAATAATTACTGTATAAAGTGATGATTAGGGCAACCAAAAATATGCTCGAGCATGTTTTTTTTGGAACGTTGAATTTGACAATTGACAAGATAGCAATATGTTTTATGAAAAAATAAACATTTTGGACCCTATTCGTTAGAGCATATTTTAGCATATTTTGTTATAAATGCATATTTTTGCATATTTTGCTTTAAAATGCATATTTTGGCATATTTCATCATTATTTTTGTAATTTTTGTTGCAAATGTAAGAGTAAATATTTTTTTTTAAACTTTTTTTCGAAAAATTTGCAATGCTATTCAAGTATTTTTTCCAAAAGTAACGCATGTCACTTGTGAGGCCCACAGGCTCCATAGAACTTGTGAAACACTTCGAGGTTAATTTCCAGAAGTTGATATTTTCATCGCAAACGTGAAAAAAGTGTTTAAAAGATCCGTCAAGAACAAGGGTATTCAAGGATATTGCAGCGGAAACACCACTTCCTTCGCAAACGATTACGACTAATTGGGTATCTTGGAGGGAATTAGTTTACTGTGTAGAAATGTTTAAAAAAAAGGAAAGCCTTTTCGAAACACTACACGAAGAGGAATCAACTGCAATACGAGTTGTTAAAAAATTGTTTTAATGAAGTGGCATTAAACGTAACTTGATATTTCTATCATCTAGTTATAAATTTTTATTGAAATGTATTGCACAACTGGAAACAAGCGGCCTTCAGCTAACATAAAATTATTGATCAATGCCCAAGTTAAAATTAATACCATGGACTCCAATATCGAAAAAAAAGTCTCGATATTTTGGAAAAATTATGCTCGAATTGTTTATTATGGCAGAATTTATTCGTAGAAAAAAAACTGCATCTGAAATAATGGCATTCAAGTTTGCACGTATAACTGGCGGATGATATGCACTTACAAAAATGTTTTCAGAGAAAAAATTTTAAGGAAAACTGTTTTCTTTTATTGCAACAAAAATTTTAACAAATATTTTTTTTTTAATTTATTCTGGTTTATATTTTCATTTTTGATATTTGGTATTTATTTAGCTTTTTATATTTTTGTTTTTTGTTTTGTTCTTTTATTTGTCTCTCTAAAGATATTTTGACCTCTGTTTTTTTTTCTTGACAAGTCAATAAACTGTAAGAAAAAACACGAAATTTAAGATTTTCTGCTATTTCAAAATTTTTTAGAGCATATTTTTAGAGCATATAATTGGCTTTTTAGAGCATATTTAAAGCGCTATAAATGGTTTTTATAGAGCATATTTTTGGTTGCCCTAGTGATGATTCATAGCTGGTACTAATCTAATATATAAAATTCTTCTGTCACAGTTTTAGTGGTCATACTCCTCCGAAACGGCTTGACCGATTTTGATGAAATTTTAGGTGTGTATTCAGTAGGTATGAGAATCGGTTGATATCTATTTTTTATACCGCTAATTGTTAAGGATGGCTCATCCACACATTTTGTTTTCGCAACTTTTGAGCAGTTTTTTTTTATTATAATTTTTGTATGGTGCGGCATTAAGAAATACATTGAATCCTTAATTTTCAACTTCCTACCACTTACCCCTACTTTTTAAGAGCCACTTCTTAATGAGTTTTCATGAAATTTTTTTTCGATTATTATTATTGTTTTGTTTGTACATCTTCTAATATATAAAATTCTTCTGTCACAGTTTTAGTGGTCATACTCCTCCGAAACGGCTTGACCGATTTTGATGAAATTTTAGGTGTGTATTCAGTAGGTATGAGAATCGGTTGATATCTATTTTTTATACCGCTAATTATTGTTAAGGATGGCTCATCCACACATTTTGTTTTCGCAACTTTTGGGCAGTTTTTTTTTATTATAATTTTTGTATGGTGCGGCATTAAGAAATACATTGAATCCTTAATTTTCAACTTCCTACCACTTACCCCTACTTTTTAAGAGCCACTTCTTAATGAGTTTTCATGAAAATTTCGTCGATTATTATTATTGTTTTGTTTGTACATCTAATATATAAAATTCTTCTGTCACAGTTTTAGTGGTCATACTCCTCCAAAACGGCTTGACCGATTTTGATGAAATTTTAGGTGTGTATTCAGTAGGTATGAGAATCGGTTGATATCTATTTTTTATACCGCTAATTGTTAAGGATGGCTCATCCACACATTTTGTTTTCGCAACTTTTGGGCAGTTTTTTTTATTTTAATTTTTGTATGGTGCGGCATTAAGAAATACATTGAATCCTTAATTTTCAACTTCCTACCACTTACCCCTACTTTTTAAGAGCCACTTCTTAATGAGTTTTCATGAAAATTTCGTCGATTATTATTATTGTTTTGTTTGTACATCTATATACATAAAAGAACAGCCTAATTTTTGTGTTCGTTCGCTAACCGGGCACACTGGTTGACCGATTTTTCTAATTTTTTCTCTAAATGCAAATGGTTTTAGGGTAGAAGGTTTAGAAAAAATAAAATGTATATTTTTCAATTCACAAACGGTGCCAATGTTAAATAAATAATAAATAATAATTTTCTCACTACCCTACAAGTTGATCGATTCGATTGAAAATTTTGTCAAGTTTGTAATATTTTCAAAAAAAATTGAACAAGTCAAAATTTTCATTTCAAATTAAGAACAAGATGTCTACAATGTAACTTAATGCTAAAATTCGTGATGAAATGGTTATAATGTCAGTGTAAGTTGCATTGGTGATGGTGCGTAGCTTCTTATTGTTCACGAGGAACATTCATTTTTCAGTCTTAATGTTTTCTGGAAAGAAAAAAGAATTTAAGTTCAAGACTCAGATCCATTAAAAGTGCAGTGAACAATACATTATAATATTCCAGTTTGCAACTATAGATTTGAGAAATATAAGAAGGTATCCGCAAATAAATATTCAAACCTGTGCTGTGTGTTTTGGGTATCGTGTTGAAGTTTGATCGGTTGATGTTCGCATTTTAAAGAGTTTCCGAAAAAGCGTTGATAAGAAAGCTTGGAAAAATGCGTTCATGAGAATTTTGAAAGATTGCCAATATTGGATTGGGCTCATCGAATTCTCAACTTTTTAAAGAAAACAAGATCCTCTTCAATGCCCTCAGAGACGCACAATTTTATTAACTGTCAGAGGAAAAGATTATTGTAAAAGAATGGAATTGGAAAAGAGTGTTATGACGTTTTTAATTGGCAATCTGGAAGTTAAAAAAAGCATTCTGAATGCGTTCAATTTGGCAAAAGTGACAGTGTTCTGATTCTGAAAAGAAGAGAATTCCCTTCTGATTTTAAAACCAGAATGTTTTTTTTCATTAACGTCATTAATCTTTTAAATCTCACAAAATAAAAACAAATGGTTTATTTTGAATTGAATATTCATTTAATTGCATGTTTTTTGTATGTTTGTATGTTTGTCCGGTATGGAATTTTAAACGGTCCAACAGTTACATATTTTTGAATAGCTTATTACATGAAAAATAGAAAGTTTTTGATGAAAAACCCGGAAAACTCATTGGTTTTGAAATGGAAAATTTGGAATTGAAGGTGCATTGCTATGATGATGATGATGATAGATGATGATGTTGATGATATTCAAATAAAAATATATATAAACTTTTTGGCGGAAAACTCGGAAAATTTCGGAAATGAGCGTTTCGCTTTCGTTTGGTTTTTTGTAACATGTACAATGTAAAGGTGGATAATTCGTTGTTAAGCTAGAAAACCTTCAAATCTTTGAAATTGAAAAAAGTATGTGTGTTTAATAATCATTCTGTTGTGAAACTAGATGGATGTATGTTGGTTTGTTTGTATGTCCCGTAAGGACTCTTAATTAATATCGTCCTCTATTTCAATTGGATTTCACAAAATCTGTCTTTAATTATTATTCTGGAGGTGATCAGAAGGCAGGCGAGATGAGAAATAAATACTTAAATATACATAGGCAAGCAACAAACAGACATTGTTTGACCTTGACCTTGAGTCAATATAGTCATTGCTAATGCCAATCTAATGGATAATTGAATGCGTTCAAATTCAATTTCTATATAGGGATTCGTGGAAGTTAATTACTTTCGCCCGGACTGCGAATAAAGCATTGGCACATTTAGGATTGGTTGCTCCAAATTGTGCTGTGCAAGAGGTTCTTGATCAAGAAATACTACGCGAAAGGCAATACAGTTGCATTGAATTAAAAATATTTCCAAACTAACGTGCTGATGTGTATGACACCATTATGCAAAGTGTGATACTGTGATCAATAAGAGTAATAGTATGTATTTTTTAGATGCACCCAGTGGCCAGTGTGATATGGAAAAAACATATTTGCTGTCATTAATTTTAGCATCTAAACGATCTGAAAATAAAATAGCATTTGCTTTGGCTTCTTCTGGAATCGCAGCCACGTAAATAGATGGTGGCCGTATAGTGCATTCTGCTCTTAAGTTGCCTTTGAATATGGAGATAAATGAAACAATTACATGTAATATTTCATAACGGTCAGGAATGGCCAACATTTTTGACATTTTCAGTTTATTCTGTGGAACGAAAGCACAATGGTGCACAAAAAATTACTTGGAGCCTTAAATCGGACCTTAGGATTTGTGAGGAAAAAAAAGTTTAGCGGTAGCGCCATTATTCTTTTGGCTGATGACCTTCGACAAACTTTGTCGATTATACCACGTTCCATTGCTGCCGGCGAGTTTATCTCTTTTATGTCAGGAACAAAACATTTGTCGTAAAATGTTCGTGTGCAGTTAAAAAACGATGCATCTGCGACGAAATCTTCTAAGTAGTTATTAGATATAACAAATGGAATAATTTCACTTGATTCTAAAGGCCAAATTTCACTTCCAAACAATTTTTATTGTAATGTAAATTCAAGGTGTCTTTCAAAGCAAAAGGAAAAATAACAAAAATCAGCTAGGTTGAGTGAAGGTGCAAAAATGGCTGGTACAAATAAAAGTGAAAGTGTTTCTAAAATCGATGTGCAACGATATTGAACGAGAATTAGTGCTGAATCGATTTGGCAAAACGAAAAAAGATGCGGTTAAAGTTGTATTTGGTGGTTCCACTGTTCTTGAAACACTATTTCCAAGTGTAGAATATACAAATACACTGTCAAAAGAACAAGTGTGGATACCTTCCATGTATTTAAAACGAAAAATTACGCCAAACTGCTTCGATCTTGCTAATGTAGCGCCCCATCTGATATAAGCAGTTCCTATACTGCAACGCTAAACATTATCACGTGTTGCTAAGCCATCCGCTCATATAAAAAATAGAGTGGTGCGACAGCTCTTGAAGAGCCAAGGCCTAAGTGGCTTACTCTCATCAACAATTCTCTGAGTGCGTGTGAAGAATTGAGGGGACCTACAATTTAACGCCGAATCCGAACGGCAGAGTTGAGAAGCACTTTTTTTATGACAGATTGATACTCTTGGAAGATTTGTCAGGTCTTCGCAAGAGGCAGTGCCCGTGATAGATGAAATAAAAACTTGGCCTGAGTAGGACTCGAACCAACGACCGACGTTCTGCTTAGCAGTCAACGCACTTACCAACTAAGCTACGGGCAACTCCGCCCATATACAACCAAAAATATTGTTTATCAAAAACGCATTTTAATTAAGAATATTTAATATAGCACATACACACACATACATATAAGAAAAAAATAAAACAAAAAAATTGTTTAAGGCCCTGCGAAGCGGGCGGGAATTTTGCTAGTCTAATATATAAAATTCTTCTGTCACAGTTTTAGTGGTCATACTCCTCCGAAACGGCTTGACCGATTTTGATGAAGTCTTAGGTGTGTATTCAGTAGGTATGAGAATCGGTTGATATCTATTTTTTATACCGCTAATTGTTAATTATGGCTCATCCACACATTTTGTTTTCGCAACTTTTGGGCAGTTTTTTTTATTATAATTTTTGTATGGTGCGGCATTAAGAAATACATTGAATCCTTAATTTTCAACTTCCTACCACTTACCCCTACTTTTTAAGAGCCCCTTCTTAATGAGTTTTCATGAAAATTTCGTCGATTATTATTATTGTTTTGTTTGTATTTCTTCTAATATATAAAATTCTTCTGTCACAGTTTTAGTGGTCATACTCCTCCGAAACGGATTGACCGATTTTGATGAAGTCTTAGGTATGTATTCAGTAGGTATGAGAATCGGTTCATATCTATTTTTTATACCACTAATTGTTAAGGATGGCTCATCCACAAATTTTGTTTTGGCAATTTTTGGGCAGTTTTTTTTACTATAATTTTTGTATGGTGCGGCATTAAGAAATACATTCAATCCTTAATTTTCAACTTCCTACCACTTAGCCCTACTTTTTAAGAGCCACTTCTTAATGAGTTTTCATGAAAATTTCGTCGATTATTATTATTGTTTTATTTTAATTTTAATTTTATTCAAGACTTAATCCAAGCCACAATAAATAGATCTTAAAAACCAAAAATAACAATATTTACAATAAATAATAGGGGGAGAAGGTGGGAATATGGAACCCCATTTTGTTTTTTTAGCTTTTTTTGCCATACCCGTTAGCTGAAGACATTAAATAGTATTCAATAATAATAAGTATATATTTTTCCAATATATATACGAAAAAAAACATGGTTGTTGTTATGAATAAGTATGCATTACTTCTTTTTCTGGCAAGTTTAGCCAAAGTGTTATACCATTTTAGAATCTTGATAACCTGCGCCAATTTTTAACAAAAGATGCTATGGTAGTGTCCATACATTTTTTTATAACCACGATGACTGAAAGTGGACTGAAACTAAAAAAAAATTAAAATTTTATGGAAAAAAAACTTTTTTGATTAATTGTCGTGGAAAAACCGCTAAAAATTTGGAATTTTTGGAAACTAGAAAAGGATGCTCTATGTTTTAAGATTCTGATAAAAATATAAAATCAAAAATTAATGAAAATTTGTGGTCACAGTAACAAAAAATGTCAAGAGATATTTTTTTATTTTGAGAATTTACATTTTTTGTTGTAATTTGAAACAAAATGGCGTTTGATTTTTTTTATATTTTTTTTCCATGCAGTCATGAATAGGGCCACCCCATGGTTCCAGCTTATCGTTGAATTTTTGGACACCCTGTATAAATCGCACTTTATTTTCTGGTCATCATATTGAACATGCACTTCTGATTTCCCGTAAGAAGGCAAAATTTCTTTGTTGTAGGTCTTAAACATGACGTTTGTTGGCAAGATTTTGGCATTTGGCCAATGTGTCTTAAATGTATCGTAATTAATGACAGAAATCGCTGCCCCGGTATCAAATTCCATATCAAAGGGCTTCCCATTAATTTTTAATGTCACATAGTACTTACCCCGGCCATCTATAGCACTCAATTTTTGGTGTAACTGAATTGAATGCAAACTTTGATCTCCAGCTTCAATAAAATCAATAGCGTTGATCTCATGCATATAATAATTGTCCATGAACTCTGTGAAACCGTGTTCGAGAGGCAGTGTCTTCGGCGCTGTCTCGGTTGGTATCGGACACCGGAATCTTCTTATCTGCATTATTATTCAAACGAGGTTCTATACAACGGGGCTCGAATCAATAGAATTGACAATTTCGTGATAAAACTTGTTCGGGGTCATATTGCGAGGGCTATGACTTCGACCAACAATTTGATTTTCGGGCCGTTCTATCCGAACGACAACTACTTTGACAATGCACGCTTGAGCGGCTTCATCCCACCAGAGGCATTCCTCTATCTAGACCAGTGCGGCATGATACAGGATAGACTGGCAGTACCGCTTATCTACCACGTCAGGCGAAGAACCGTAGACCGGCGGCTTCTGTATGAACGAGGCATCCTCGCTCGTGATGGAGCGGAGCTGCTTCGGTTCAGTAGGGCTGTGTCCGAACAGGACCGCATTGATAGGGTGAAGCAGGAGAACCAGTTTTGGTGGCTTCAAACTGCATCTGATAATGGGTAATCCGGGGTGGGGTATTTTTGCCTTGGCCGGCTTACATACTTGTTTTAGTCTTAAGTTTTAGGTTTAAGTAGAGCAGGAATGGTGGCACAATAAAATAAAAAAAAAGAATTAAAAAAAAAATCTCAGAAAATACAAAAACAAAAGAAAATAAAAGAAAAACAAAAAAAAATACAAAAATACACAAAAAAAAAATGCAAACATATAACACATGATGGAGTTCCAACAAATAGAGGACATAGTTTTTGCCGCTGTGGTTGTTCTAGTTTTAAGTAGTTTGTAGGTAGATTAGGTAATTTTAAGTTTTATTTTAAGGACTCTAGTTTGTAAGTTAACATCCCAAAAAAAAAAAGTTAATGTCATTAGTTTTTTAAACTTTCTAATAAAAAAAAAATAAATTGAAATAAAATATTAACTTAGTTTGTAGGCCGAAAGGCATTAATTTTAAGAAGATCCATGAATTACTTAGAGCGCCCGAATAGGGCCAGTAAGTTATATATAAGTAGAATTAATTAGGCTAGTTTCCCATTTTGTCTAGCATGTAAGTAGATTTAAGTTTAAATGAACAAAAAAATGAATTTCAAAAAAAACCTGTGAAACCTCTAAAGTATTCGTCTCTCGCATCGATCTCGCTTTCATACACACTGAAGAAACGTGGCCTCTCCTCTGAAATGTACTGCAATGTAGGTTATTTGATTTGCAATTGTTCGCCATGTGATTTTGTTTGCCGCATCTGTAACAAATTATTCTATTTTTTTGTGAATCATTAGAATTTACTTTATTGAAATTTGTATTTGATTTTTTTGATGTATGGCTACTCCTCTTATGTGGAATCGTCGCCTTGAATTGCAGCTGGTGAACGTTGTTCATCGCACGGCTTTCCAGTTTCGACGCCTCCATTGCCAAAGCATTTTGTATGGTCTTTTCTAGAGTTAACTTTGTTTCTTGCAGAAGTCTCTCCTTGATGTCCGAGTCTCTGAGTCCGCGAATAAACTGAGATCTAAGATGCATATTCAAAGTAGATTTCTTGCACGATTCGCATTCAAATTTACAGTAGACACTCAAATTTTTTAGATCAGCCAAATAATTGGCAATCGACTCCCCTTCATGTTGCAGCCTAAAAAGAAATTTATGCTGCTCTGTAATTTCGTTCAGCATGGGACTGATGTGCTCATTGAGTACATTAATTAAATCGTGATACATCTTCGTCTCGGGCTCTTCTGGTGCTGTCTTGAATGTGGAAAGTTAACCAATAGAAAGAAAGAACAACCTCGTGCTTCGATAATTCAATATACAATGATTTTATTTCTTGGATCTACTGTAACTGTCCATTTTCAAAGTCTGTGACGTAAGACTTCCAATCTCCACCAATTAGACTGAAATCTATAACGGATGTTCCTTGCCGTCCCACAAAGGTAAAGTCTCCATTTTCGTCCATATTACTAGTTCCATTTTGAATTCTCAAGCCAAAGGAGTTGCACAGTTCTAGTAATTTTTTACCCCGTGGCTTGCAAATTTTGTCTTTAGACTTTCTTGTAATTCCAGCCAAAATATTCTCCGTACCTTGCTCCTCTCCTATTCTTGCATTCATATCACCAATAACAATTACATTTGAGTTTCTATTCGTGGAAAGCATCTCCTGAAGTTTCTCAAAATCTGAATCCCAGGATGTACAATTTATATACGTGGGCAATATCCAAAAACTTTTTTTATCGAATTGCATACTAAGATAGGTATTTCCTGTATAAGTTCTCAATTCACATTTAATATTTTGTATGTTCTTCTTATAACCAAAATAACAACCTCCGCTCTATTAAAATAATATATACTGGAAATCTTCGGCATATATCTTATAATGCTTGAATCTCTTAAGGGCAGCAAAATTCAATGTTTTTGGAGGTCCATTTTTACCCTACATTGGTTTTCTTTCAATGAAGCTATATCCTTGTGAGCAAAGAAGTACTTAGTTACTTAGAGGGGCGCTACAGTCCGTATACCTTGGCCTTAACCAACCGTCTCCGCCAGCCGGCTTGGTCGCTAGCTAGCTGTTTCTAGTTTTGTACTCCAGTTCATTGAGGTCCTCTTTCACTTGGGTGCGCCACCTGAGTAGTATTCTTCCTCTTATTCTTCATCCCTTGGGAATGGTGTCGAAGGCTTTCCAACCCGAAGCGTTGGTGTCCATCTGCTCTATATGATCGAGGCATCTGAGTGGCTGGATCTTGACCATTCTGGCCGGCTATTGTGATAGCAAAATTTTCAAAAGTTTAATCTTAGTCCCTTCTGAGTTGAAATTGCTTCGATGAGCAAAGATTTTAATCGTCAAAGATGACATTTGGCTTCGCGGACATTAAACAAAAAATACTTTGGTCCCGTTCCAGCTGTTACAAAAGTTTTCAAAATGTCTTTTTCATGACGTGAACTAACTTAACTGCAGTCACATTATAGCGGGAGAAGAAACTAAAAGCCAGACTGATATAAGTAGTTTATGTTATAAGCATCATTTTGATTTCAAAAATTTAACAAAATGTTATAAGATGTAAGATGAAATACAACAAATATTCAAACTTAATTTAATTTTTTTTTTTTTTAAATAACAGACTGCTATAACGAAATCACTACGCTGGCTTGTTAAAATTACACTCAGCTAGTTTAATTTTAGTTATTCATATGTTATTTTGTTTTCATATGTTAGAAAATTATATTTTCAATTTTCAGTCACATTAAATATTTCAAAACGAAAGCAACTATTTCTTTTCAATAAGGACCATTTTAAAAGGTTATGGGCCCAGCATTGTGTCTGAAATTTATGAAGAAATTGTATTGGGAATAATAAATAATAAATTTTGAAAAGAAAAATGGAATTGAAAGCAAATATTTCTCTACTAAATGGTGGTAACTACATGTTTTGGAAAACGAAGATGCAAGCAATCCTAATCAGGGATGAACTTTGGGATGTGGTTTGTACAGAAAAACCAACTGAAATTTCCGATGAATGGAAGAAGAAAAATAATAAAGCTAAGGCGTACATTACATTGAGCGTTGAGGATGCTCAATTGATTCATATTGCTCATCTGGAGTATGCATGCAATATTTGGGATTTGTACTGGTGTCAAATGGTTACCAACGTGGAAGTCCTAAATTCAAAAGGCAGTTCAAGAAAGAAACAAGAACATGTAATTTTTGCAAGAAACCAGGTCATTTGAAAAATGATTGTTTCAAATACAAATCGTATATACAAAAAGGAAATATAGTGAAGTCGTCAATTGCAGCAATTTCAAAAGGAGGACGTACTGGAACAAAAGCTAAATCCATTGACTGGTATATTGATTCCGGAGCTACAAGTCATATGACGAATGACAAAGAATTTTTCACGTACCTTAAATATGACAACACAAGAATATATTTGGCAGATGGATCATCAGTAATGGCATCAGGAATTGGATGTGGTTGGCTAAATTGTTTACAACCTGATGGAACCTCACAGAAGATAAAATTACAAAATGTTTTATATGTACCTGGACTTGATGGAGGGCTCCTTTCTGTACACCGATTAGCTGATTGTGGACACAAGATTCTTTTTGAAGAGAATACATGTCAAGTTATAAAGGAATCACAAACGATTGCTCAAGCAAAGAGTGATGGCAGTTTGTATAAGTTGCAAACTGGACATTCTTTTGAAACCATTCGTGTTGCTGAATGTTTGTCATTATCTCTTCATCAATGGCATCGTCGACTTGGACATAGGGACCCTATAGCTATCGAGAGGTTTGTTAAGGAAGGACTGGCAACTGGCATCAACATTAAGAAGAACAATGACAAAATTATTTGTGAACACTGTATTAAAGGCAAGTTGACACAGTCGAAATTTCCAGTACGACTTTCAAGAGAAGAAGAACCTTTGAAATTGATTCATTCAGATGTGTGTGGACCTATGGAGACTGCTACTCCTAGTGGTAACAGGTACTTCTTAACTCTCATTGATGATTTCTCTTTATACAGTGGTTTACTTAATGAAGTCCAAAGCTGAGGTTACTCTAGCAATTAAGGATTATATTGCATTTATGTCAAACAAGTACAAGAGGAAACCGTTAACTTTGCGTTCAGATAATGGTAAGGAATACGTTTGCAAGGAACTAGATTCATATTTGCGAAGAGAAGGTATTCAACATCAAACCACAGTTCCTTACACACCACAGCAAAATGGTGTGGCGGAGCGAAAGAATAGGAGTTTAGTTGAAACAACAAAATGCATGCTTCTTGACGCCAACCTACTTGATCGTTTCTGGGGAGAAGCAATTTTGACTGCAGCTTATTTGCAGAACAGACTACCAAGCAACAGTATTGAACGAACTCCAATTGAGTTATTTACTGGACAACAACCAGATTTAAGACATCTCCGAGTATTTGGATCCAAGGCTTATACTTTTGTCCCTAAACAGAAAAGGAAGAAATTAGATGACAAAGCGGAAGAGGGGGTTTTTGTCGGATATGATTCGAATTCCAAAGGATATAGAATTATAAACCCAAGAACAAATAAGCTTTGGATATCAAGATCATTACGAATAATTGAAACTGAAATGAATCAAGGAGTGAAGACTTTTAATAACCGAAATTTTGAAAATGAAGAATCTCAATTGAATGATAAAGAAAGTATTCAAGATAATACACTTCACTATATCAACGTGGATTTATCGGGTGACTCTGAAGACAACAAGGTTGCAGATCAAGAACAAGCTCCAAACAGCCAAATAACAGATGAAGTCATTAGTATTGAAGATCAAGATGAAAACATAATTGAAGAGCAACTACAAGTAAGAAGATCTCAGCGTTCAAATAAAGGTATTCCACCCCAACGTTTATTGTACAAAGTGAAAAGTCAAACTGCAAAAGAGCCTGATTCATGGGAAGAAATATTACATTTACCTACAAATGAAAAGCGTAAGTGGACCGAAGCCGCTAAAGACGAAATCAATTCCATGAAAGAACTTAATGTCTGGACTGTCGCGGATTTACCTGTCGGAAAAAGAACTGTGAGTTGCAAATGGGTCTTCAAGGCAAAACGAGACGTTGATGGTAAGATTAGTATATACAAGGCACGTTTGGTAGCAAGAGGTTTTAGCCAAAAATATGGTGAAAATTATGACGAAACTTTTGCACCAGTGGTGAAACACGAAACGATTCGTACACTTCTTATTATAGCACATTCCAGAAAATTACAAGTGCAACATTTTGATGTAAAGAACGCTTACCTAAATGCAAACCTCACCGAAGAAATATACATGGATCAACCTCCTGGTTTCAAAATCTCAGGTCAAGAAGACAAAGTATTAAGACGCAACAAGAGCATTTATGGTCTAAAGCAATCGGCACGGGAATGGAACAAGAGAGCAAATGAAATTTTAAGTGAAATTGGATTCAAGTCTGCCGAAACAGATCCATGCCTGTTTTCAAGAAAAGAAAATAATGGTAATACATCTTACATTTTACTATACGTTGACGATATGATGGTGGCTGGATTTTCTCAAGAAATTATTAATAACGTTTATGAAGACTTGCAAAAGAATTTAAAGATAAAGGACTTGGGACCATTAAGACATTATCTAGGTGTGGAGATTCAAAGAGAAAAAGATGGTTCGTTTAGATTGAGTCAAAAATCGAAGATCAAACAATTAATTGAAGCTTATAAACTTGAAGACTCCAAACCGGAAATAACTCCAATTGAAACTGGGTTTTTGAGTTCAAATGATGAATCAAGTCCCAAATTACCAAACAACAACCTATGTCGTCAAGCAATTGGATCGTTGCTATATATAGCAACAGTTTCAAGACCAGATATATCTTTGGCAGTGAGTGTCCTTAGTAGAAGAATAGAAGCACCTACTGAAAGTGACTGGAAAGCCGTTAAGAGAGTTATCAGGTATCTTGGAACAAGTATCGACAAATCACTTTGCATTCATTCGAATGAAGAAAGAGAATTAGTTTGTTATGTGGATGCAGATTGGGCCGGCGATACAAAAGATAGAAAATCAACAAGTGGATATGTGTTCCAATTTGGTGGTAGTAGCATTGCTTGGTCAAGTAGAAAGCAAAATTCGGTAGCAATGTCATCAACCGAAGCAGAATATGTGGCAGCTTCATTTGCAAGTAGAGAACTCCTTTGGTTAAGACGTCTTTTAGCTGAATTCGAAGAAAATGTTAAAAACCCAACAGATAACCAAGGATGCATTAAGTTGATCGAATCCGATAAATTTGGAGCACGCACTAAACATATAGACATATGCCATCATCACATAAGAGACTTACGAGAGAAGAAGATTATCGAAATCAAATACTGCCCATCAGAAGAAATGATAGCAGATGTTTTAACAAAACCTCTTTCAAAAGATATTTATTTAAAATTTACAAAACAACTTGGTATTATAACAAATGTATCTATAATGTAAACTATCTGGAGCGAGAGGGGGTGTTAAAATTACACTCAGCTAGTTTAATTTTAGTTATTCATATGTTATTTTGTTTTCATATGTTAGAAAATTATATTTTCAATTTTCAGTCACATTAAATATTTCAAAACGAAAGCAACTATTTCTTTTCAATAAGGACCATTTTAAAATGGCTGGCTGGAATTTTTTTTTTTTTTAATTAAAATATGTAGGTATACCTAAAAAAAATACCTCAAAAAAATATTTTATCTTAGAATAAATGATGCCATAAAATTTCTTAAGAAATTTTTGATTTATAAAATAAAAAAAAATGTCTGTGGAACGGTTTTTTCTTAATTAATTTTTTATTTATAAAATTTTTCAAAAATTTCCTAAAAGTAATATTAATAATTTAATTAGTATGCAGTGTTCAGGAACATAATAACATAAGTCTTTTTATTTAATCTCAATTTTAGATATTGATCCGTTTTTGAGATACAGAATTTTGAAAAAAAAAGTTTAAAAATATTTTGTATTAATCCAAAAAAAAAATTTGTTGAAAACAAAATATTATTTTGGCTATATACAATATACATACATATATGCGTACGTGCTGTAAAAAAAGTTGGGGGACGCTGATCGTACTACCTATTAGTTTTCGAGAAAATCGTATAACAAGTAAACGGTTCTATAAGAGGTACCGTTTTGGAGCAATACAAAAATATTTTTTATGATTTGTTGTATTGACCAATTTTAGTATTATATTGAGGGTGGAAAATTTAGTTTTCCGTCGGCTATTTGGTCACTTTATTTTTGGTAAAGAAAACAAATTCTTTAACTTTTCCCGACGTTTCGGCAAGGATTGTTGTCTTCTTCAGGGGAAATTCAAGTGGGAAGTTATGTCATTAAACCAAAATAGGATATAATTACAATTATAAAAACGGTAGCAACTTCTTCGTATGAAGATTTGTCTTAATTTGATAAGAATATTTTTTTTACATAAAACTTATCAGTGTTTTGAAAAAAAAATCCAGGAAGTTTTAAAAAATCGTAGGAGCCTTTTTTGAAACTTTTGGCCAAAAACTTGTATTGTGGCTAACCTAAATTTTGATCTGAAAAAAAACCACCCATGTGAATACGCTCAAACCTCTAATTTTCAAGTTTGAAATCAATCGAACCAGTGATTAAGGCTGTAGGTGCGTTCACAGACAGACGGACGGAATCGCCGGACCCACTTTTTTTTACTTCTCTATAATGGTTATGTCATATTTGATCAAAATCTCATTTTTTTACGAATACAACCCATACTTTCCATTTATTCCATATGTCGCAAGTAAAAACATAATAAGTCAAGATTAAATGCCACCTTAAGAAAGTTCGCGTCGTCCATTTTCTAATTTAAGTCCCAGTGGTTAAATCGAAACATACCAATTAAAGTTCGAAATTATAACCGTTAATTCGTATCCTTTTTCGTTTTTCCGTTCACTTTCTATCAACATGTTCCTGCATCATGTTGGACAGGAAAAAGTTGCATCAACTCGTATGCGCTTTTTATACCAACAAAATAACTTTTGTAGAGCTTTCTTTATCCCTGTTTACAAAAAGCAACCCCCTTTTAAAATAGTCATGCCAATAAAAATCCCACAATCTTCCCGACTTTATGAATGAAAAGCTAGATTTTCGGTATGGTGGGAGCAACCTCCCCCCAAAACCAACTCAACACATCCGACCATCCAACAGAAACTGAGTGCATCATCTCCATCGTTTCCATCAGTTCAATCAGATACACCGCAGATTTCACACGGTTCGGTCCAGTTTCTTTTTACCGTAGTCAGCATCCAATTTAATTTCAACAACAACAACCAAAAGAGAAGAAACCTTGTCCAATATAAATTCAAAGTTGGAATCATGGTGTTTACTTTTTGTGATATCTCCTCCAATTTTGCCGATGAAAGAGTTTGTTGAGTAAGTCAACTTTTCCCGCCAAAAATGGTTTTAAATAGATGAATGAACGTTAAAAAAAATAACGAACACACTGAGGTATCACACGCATAGATACTTTTTTTTATTTTGGTTTTTATCTGAATTAAAAAGACGAGGATGCTAGCTTGTCGGCGTAAAATATTCATGAAAGTGCTCTGTTTACAGATGGATGTGATTTTTTTCACGGATGTTTGTCGATTTATCCTTTTGATGTGATGTGCGAAAGGGGATGAAAATTCCGAAGATTAACCCAGAAATCTGTTGTGAAAAGTGTGTACTCGGTCAGAAGTGGTAAAAAATCTACAAATGGTTTTAAATTATTTATAGTTTTTCATCTTTTAAATTCTTGCTGATTGAAAGAAAAAGTTAAAATGCTTGCGTGTTAATGGGAAAATCTTAAACCGAAATTCAGTTTTTAAAAGTGAAAACAAATTGGATTTGCACGCAATATTAAGGTGCAAAACTCAACCAAGTGCAACCGGAATATCATCTTCATTGGCGATACCCGGCTTTGAAATTATTGTTGTATCAATAGCACGAACGATGAACACATTTGCTCATTCTTTCCACCTCCGATGGTCTACATGCGAAGCTCGGTGAAAATAGTTTTACTTAATTGTAAAAACTACACATCAAAAATAAACATCACGCATACTTTGTTTTATGATTAATAATAATAATTAAAATATGCTCACCCAAGGTTAACAGATGCATTACAAGAAATGTAATAACAGTGAAAAGTGAAAGATATAAAAATCGAGATTCATTTCTATCAATCTTTTCTTTTTTATATTGTGTTCCTTTTAATTGCATCAGTGAAGAAAAAAAATATAATAAATAAAAATGGGTGCAAAAGCGAAAGTTTTTTGTGGTCTAATGCTGTTCGTGATTGTATTGGGTTGCGATTTTTCTGTGCAAATTGCCAGAGATATCCACAGCAGCAGCAGTACCAGCAGCTCCAGCATCAGCAGCAGATACAGGTGCAAAATTTCCAACAGCATCACTTGCCTCTTCAGCAGCATCAATTACATACGGTGACAGTGCCAATACAAAAGGATTTACACTCGAACGAAAATCGATTGCAGTCGCAGGTGGGTTTATGTTTTTTGTGTCTGTTTTTTTTTTTTGTGCGAGTTGCGAATAAGAGTGAACATGAGTGTGAATTGTGTGAATATTTTGCGCAAAGTAATGTAATTCAATTTATTTGACAGCTTCTTCAAATTTGTATCTTAAATAAGGAACAATGAAGAAGGTTCTGGGTGGTTGGATTTTATTCGTAAATTATGCAAAAGAGAGTGGTTTGGACTTTAGAGTGTTTTTTATTGTCAATAATCTATTATGGAAAATGATGATTACCGTATTCATTTGTTGCATACTTTAAACGATTTTATTGATTATTTTCAGTCTTGAAAACTGAATTTCCGAACGACTAAGTTTCTTAATATTTTCGTACGTGCGATTTCTTAAAAAATATTTTCAGAGTCCTGAAAACTGAATTTCCGAATGACTAAGTTCCTCAACATTTTGAAACATGCTTCATTTAAAAATTTATTTTTCAGGACTCTGAAAAAATAAGAAAAACACTCTTATCGACTGCGCTCTTCAAGATAAGCTTTAACAAGTTCAAGAATTCTATTATAGCTAACCGTCGCGGTCGTTTCCAAATCTTCTTCTTCGATTTTTATAATTGGGAGTTAGTACCAACTTCATAATAGTGTGTACTTAGTTCGCATAAGAAAGGGAACTAAGATTGTAACGAAGCGTTACATGCTCTCATACAACAATATCAATTTTTCCAACTAAAGCCTAAATGCACGGCAAATTTTGCATTTCGAATTTATAGGGGAAGTACGTCCAAAATGACATACACGGACAATATGACATACTAGCCTTAACTTGAAATGTACCCCACATATAACTCTACTTTCCATCTCAGTAGGTTACAACAATGAAAATAGAAATTTTCTCAAAACGACAACTCAGTTGACAGCCGCAAATTAAAAATATAAAGTAAAGTGTGTTTTTAGGTGTTGAATTTTTTTTTGTGTTGCAATAGTTTTGTTTTTTGGTGAGTATGTATGTAGCTTTTTTGTTTAAATTTTTGGTTTTAACGATAGTTTACAATGCAAAGTTTAAAATTTATATATTTTTTTTTAATGAAATCATAGTTTTAAAAAGTGTTTTTTATAAAAATGTGTCAAAACTACGATATGGACAAAATGACATACCCTAGCTATGGACAAAACGACATACCTACAACTTCATAGAAATCAAAAAATGAACCCAAGGCACCTTAAGAGAAAAGGAAAAGAAAAGTTACCAAGTTCCTTTTTAAAGATGAGGATGCAGAGGATGAAGACGACTGTCCATGCGTTTATTGCAATGACCTTTATTCCCATGCCAGGTGAAACTTGGCTTCGATGCATAAATTGCAATCTTTGGTCTCATGTGCTGACATGCCGAAGAGCACCAAGAATTTTATTTGTGAATTATATTTATTTTAGACAAATTTGCGATCAACTGATGTGATGAATTGTGATGCTACATTATGTCATTTTGTCCATATTACCTATATGTCGTTTTGCCCATATGACCTATGTCATTTTGTCCATACTATATGGACAAAATGAATTTTATTACTTTTTTTTTAACTTTTAATTTATTAAAATTTAACTATTTTTTTAATAAAAAAAACATTATAAAATGTTCCTAATAACAGAAAGATTGAATAATAAATGTAAGGATTGTGAAAAATATCATGGTTATTATTTAATTAATGAAAAGGCTTATGGTATATCATATTGGACGTACTTCCCCTACAATTCACTCTCGCTTCAGAAATCAAAACTAATTCGTGCATATATTGCATACATTTAATTTGGCCTTGAATTCATACCAGTCAATGCATAAACAAAGCATCTCGTATGACTCATTAACACATGGCATGTTTACGTTTACCATCGGCAACATTCTTTATGCACGACAGCAAGTTACATCGAAACACATGAAAGTTTGACTTTCATGATCATACAATTCACATTTGGTTTTAGTAAAAAAGTTCATATATGAGGAAGAGTACTTTCGTACTAAATTCACCACTACCACTACTTTTCATCACTACATTTAGTTGTCATTTCAACTTTCTAGTTTTGAACTGAGTGTTTTTGGTCCTTCCCGCCGCCGACCGCAATTTCGTTGCTAAAGCTTCCCCCCACCAGTGGTAAGGGGTTTTAACATCGAAGGAAACCGTCCTCATTTCCGACCGTGCAGCAACCGCAATTTCAATTTTAAGGCTTCCCCCCACCAGTGGTAAGGGGCTTTAAATATTGAAGGAGATTTGTCCGTCGTGCCACCAGGGGCCGTAAATAAACCTGCCGATCCACCAGAGCTATTGCCTGCCGTGCCACCAGAGCTTATTGCCTGCCGTGCCAACGTGCCACCAGGGGCCGTAAATAAACCTGCCGATCCACCAGAGCTATTGCCTGCTGTGCCACCAGAGCTTATTGCCTGCCGTGCCAACGTGCCACCAGGGGCCGTAAATAAACCTGCCGATCCACCAGAGCTATTGCCTGCTGTGCCACCAGAGCTTATTGCCTGCCGTGCTAACGTGCCACCAGGGGCCGTAAATAAACCTGCCGATCCACCAGAGCTATTGCCTGCTGTGCCACCAGAGCTTATTGCCTGCCGTGCCAACGTGCCACCAGGGGCCGTAAATAAACCTGCCGATCCACCAGAGCTATTGCCTGCTGTGCCACCAGAGCCTATTGCCTGCCGTGCCAACGTGCCACCAGGGGCCGTAAATAAACCTGCCGATCCACCAGAGCTATTGCCTGCCGTGCCAACATGCCAGCAGGGGCCGTAAACGTACCTGCTGATCCCCCGGAAATAAACCGGTCGAGCAAGCACTACACGCAAACGGAAACGGGAACCAGAAGCTCAGTGACGTCAGCCTTACCGCCAGTCAAGACAGCAGGAAGTCGGACATCATACAAACGGAAGCTATATCCAATACTGATCTCTTACCGGAAGTGACACATTAAAGAACCAAGCCAAACCTATTAAATTAACTTCAATCTCAATAATTATAGTTGTTAAGTGTTTCCAAATAAAGAAATTGTTATTAGGTTCAGAAGACCTACCATTGGAGTTTCGTGTTTTCTTCAATAGACCTTGGCACCGTCGAGCGATACCTCGGCTGAGAAACAAAAAGCACATCACAAATTGGCGCCCGAGCAGGGACCTACAGGTCCACACCGCAAGAAAACGAATTCAGGAAACACTTACACCGGAAACATAACCGAAAACACCGTCATGTCTGAATCGGAAGAAGGTTTCGACTACATCGCTAGCCTAGGAGCCATATACCTTCTCCGGAAGCAGGAACTTATAGAGAAAATGGAGCGTCTGGGATTAGACACCAGTGGTACTTTAGACGCTTTGAGAGCACGTTTCAGCACCTACGTTAAAGGAGCCAGACAGAGGAAGTCTACGCAAAATCTATGCGAAGAAATCGCAAAGACCGCGAGTGAGAGGGAATATAAGGAAGAAACCCGAGGCACGGGTGAGGAAAAACAAACTCCGCAATCTCAGAATGAGAAGGAAGTAAACCTCCATGTTCCTACCCGAGTCGCTATTGCTACCCAGACATCCGACCTGCAGCCCCCAGACAAATCCGTCAATAACCGAAATCGCATTTTTACACAAGAGCCGTCCATGTTGGAAGGGTCTCCCAGTAATGTTCACCGTCATGACGCAGAGATCATGAACACGGTCAGAAAATGGTACTTGAAATTTGACTCCTCCGGAAACGCTTTAGAGTTCCTGGAAAGAATCGAAGAGTTAGCTACATGCTATGACATATGCTTCGATGACCTTTTAAAAACTTTACCAGAAGTCATGAGGGGTACGGCCCTGGAATGGTACCGAATCAACCGGGATAGATTGAAGGATTGGTCCGATTTCCGCAATCTATTCATGAGCCATTTCCTGCCACCCCGTTTCGTCCATAAACTGGAAGATGAAATCATGAGAAAGAGACAAGGACCCAGAGAAAAAGCCCGGGACTACATTCAAGCTACGCAATATTTGATACATCGTCACCCTACCATGAAGGTGGCAGAAAGCGTAGACCGGATCTATGACAGTCTCAGGCCGGAATACCATCTGTACATAAAACGAAGAGACTTCATGAGCCTCGATGA
This sequence comes from Sphaerophoria taeniata, assembly GCA_943590905.1. Taxonomy (NCBI): domain Eukaryota; kingdom Metazoa; phylum Arthropoda; class Insecta; order Diptera; family Syrphidae; genus Sphaerophoria; species Sphaerophoria taeniata. The sequence goes on along the minus strand of OX016541.1, from coordinate 59,920,832 downwards.
ACTTTTACAATTGGCAGAAGAATATGAATATATTCAAAGCCAAGACCGCAGTCTGAAGCATGCTTTACCACCGCCGCCGTCACCAGCTCGATCTCCTGTCGCTAGTAACAGAATGACGTCAAACTCCCCAAGGGTATCTTTTGTGCATAACGCCGACCGATCAGTATTGTCGCCTACCCAGTACGACAGGTCCACGCATTGCTGGAATTGTAAGCAGCGTGGGCACTCCAAGAATAATTGCCGCCGTCCGTTCCGTATGTTCTGCTCGTACTGTGGTCAGGATGGCCGTCTCACAAGCGAGTGTGACTGCCATAGAGATCGCGCTTCTTCGTTGAAGACTTCCTGTTTTCCGCCGCGGCGTCGTCGCCACCCTAAGGGACCCATACAGTCATCTACTCAATTAGACCCACCGCATCTCGAGGATCAACTCAAAAATACTTCGCTTGAACCGGAAGGCCCGGAACCGACCACTTCAAGAGTAGAAGAAAAACCTGGACTCAGAACCGATGCAAGATGTTTTCTGCCAGTCACAATTGAAGGCAAGTCTATAAGGGCCTTGCTTGACACCTGTGCCACAAAGTCATTTATTAATTGTTCAACGCGACAACACCTCCTAGAAAAAGATATGCCATTCCGGCTACAAAAGCATTTAACCTATGTGGCAAACGGGGAGCCCGTCGAGAGCGAGGAACATTACGCCGTCACCGTATATGTCGCTGGACACCCAGTCCAAGGGGAGGTCACTTATATGCCCCAACTCAGCGAAGAAATGATTTTGGGCGTCGATATCCTTCAAAGCGCTGGTTTTAAAATGACTCTAGGGGGAAAAGAGATCTCGCTGTCAAACTATGTTGATGAGCCAAAGCCAGACCGCGACGAATTTTGTTTACTGGGTGGCAAGCCATTATCTTGGCAACAGGAAGGGCAGTTAACCGACCTACTCAGTTCAGAATTGCCCAAATTCGATCACCTTCCCAAAACCACTAATGCAGCCGTCCATGTCATAAAGTTGAAGACCGAACAACCTTTTAAACAAAGGTATTATCCTAAAAACCCGGCAATGCAAAAAGTCATTGATGACGAGATCGACGAGCTGCTCAAAGACGACAAAATCGAACCATCAAACAGTCCGTACAGCTCCCCAATAGTCCTCGTGAAAAAGAAGACTGGCAATGGCGAGTCTGCGTAGACTATCGTCAGCTGAACAAAATTTCGGTGATGGATGCGTATCCACTCCCACAGATCTTTGCCATTTTAGACAAGCTGAGGAAAGCCAATTTTATTTCGACGATCGACCTTAAACAGGGGTATTGGCAGATTCCACTAGATCCGGCATCAAGGCCAGCGACCGCCTTCACAGTTCCCGGGAGGGGCTTATTCCAGTGGAAGTGATGCCATGCGGGTTGAATTCTGCAGCCGCAACCTTCCAAAGGATGTTAGATGGAGTTATAGGTCCGGAGATGGACCGTTATGCTTTCGCTTACTTAGACGATATAATCGTGGTGAGTGAAACCTTTGACGAACACATGATCCATTTAAAGGAAGTGTTCAGGAGACTACAAGCCGTGAATTTGAGAATAAACAAAGAAAAGTGCGAATTTTGTAAAAGAGAACTGAAGTACCTGGGGCACGTCGTCAGCGACCAGGGTATAGCCACCGACCCCGACAAAATAACCGCCGTGAAAGAACTGAGAGCACCCAGTAATGTGAAAGAACTACGCCGTCTAATAGGTATGACTTCCTGGTATAGGAGGTTCATCAAAGATTTTTCAATCGTCACTACTCCACTTACGAAGCTCTTCAAGAAAAATCAAGCCTGGGTGTGGGGCCCCGAACAAGATAGCGCGTTGTTGGAACTGAAGAAGAGGCTAACGGAAGCTCCGGTACTTATGTGTCCCGACTTCAATTTAACTTTCACTTTGCAAACCGACGCTAGCCACTTTGGGCTAGGCGTAGTACTAAGCCAGAAATCAGGCGATCAAGAGCGAGTGATAGCCTATGCCAGCAGAACACTCACAGATTTGGAAAAGAAGTACTCCGTCACCGAAAAAGAGTGCCTGGCAATCCTTTTTGGAATAAGGAAAATGAGACCCTATTTAGAAGGCTACCACTTTGTGGTAGTGACCGATCACCACTCCTTAAAATGGCTTCACTCTTTGGATAACCCCTCCGGTCGTTAAGCCCGATGGGCCATAGAGTTGCAACAATATGATTTTGAAATAAAGTATAGGAAGGGGGCGATGAATGTTGTCGCCGACGCATTATCCAGAGATCCCCTGCCCGCCTGTCAAAGCGATTTAGCCCTCTTAAACAGCCGTCCGAAAGATTGGGTTGAGAAACGAATGGCCCAAGTACAACAAGACCCCGAAAAATATCCCGACTACAAAATCATGAACGACAGACTGTATAAACAGTTTGTAGCCCATCCGCTAGCTAGTCAAGAAACAGACTGGAAGCTATGCGTCTCCGCCGCCGAAAGAGCTACAATACTTCACGAGAACCATGATGTACCGACCGCCGGACATTTAGGAGTAGCCAAGACTGTTACCAGAATAATGCAACATTACTACTGGCCCGGCATGTACAGAGACATAGCTAAGTATGTCAAGGAATGTCGCAGTTGTAGGGAGTTTAAGGCATCTCAACAGAAGCCGAGTGGCCTGATGTACAGTAACATAGTCGACAGCCCATGGGATACGGTGTGCAGGGACTTTGTAGGACCACTGCCTCGATCGATGAAGGGGAGTACTGTGATGCTGGTGATGGTGGATAAATTCACGAAGTGGGTAGAAGCCGTACCCCTAAGAGCTGCTACGTCTCAAGCTGTGATCAAAGCGTTGAGGGAGAGAATAATAGCACACTTCGGTATTCCCCGAGTGCTTCTCTCGGATAACGGCAGTCAGTTTACCAGCACCGCGGTTAAAGCCTATTTAGACGAAATGGGTATACAGCAAAGATTCACGGCCCCGTATTCCCCCCAAGAAAACCCAACAGAAAGGGTGAACCGAGTCATAAAAACTATGATTGCGCAATATGTGGAGGGTAATCACTGGTTTTGGGATGAACACATTCCCGAGCTTACTTTTGATATAAACACTAGTAAGCATGCCTCTACTGGTTTTACCCCTGCTTTCCTTAATTTCGGCAGAGAAATAAGGACCCCACATTCCCTTACACTTCCTCACAACAACAACAATGAGGAAGATACGACCGCAAGAAGAGAGAGGATGAAGGCGATATACGAACTGGTTAAGGTAAATCTACAAGAGGCTGCGCAAAAGCAAGCACAGGGGTATAACTTACGACGAAGAGCGTGGAGACCTAGTATAGGAGAACAAGTGTACAAAAAAGTTAAAACCCTCTCCTCTGCCTCTAGGCATTTCACAGAAAAGCTCGCCCCTCGCTACGAAGGTCCGTACGAAGTGATAAAATTCTCCTCACCAGTCATCGTAGTATTGAAAAGCGTAGAAACAGACAAGAAAAAAAGGAGAAGTACCGTAACATCGCATGTCAAAGACCTCAAGGGATTCGAGAAAACGAGTCATAATGGAGACGAAAATTCTCAGCTAAATTTCATTTCAAGTTCGACCGCCGCCGGAGTCAGACCAACTATGGAGCAACGTGAAGCAGCACCCCAGCCTTGGGAAAGGCAGCCAACAAGACCGGCAAAAATAAAACCAAGCCAACCCGAAATCCGATCCGTGGTATATCTACCAAATCTACCTGCGCCCTCTAAGACCGGAAGCCGCAAAGTGTGCACCAAAAAGGAAGCGCCCAACAACGCCGCTCCAGCCCAAAAGGAAGCCCTGTCGCGACCGAGGTCAGGCAGCCGGAAAAACCCCGACAGGAGCCTACTTCTCAAGAAAAAGGAAAAGCCACACCGACCAACAAATTCGCAGCCAGCCGCCACCACAGCCACCCGCTCTGGTCCTACCACATCCGCCATCGCTTCCATTTCGACGGTCACGAAAACTTATGCCGCCTCTGCCAGGCCCGAGAATCACAGATCTCCCCAACCGCGCCGGGGTCTGCCGGGAAGCCACCAGCCAAACGAACATCGGCAGTAACAACTACCGGTCAAGACGCTAGTTTCGCCGTTTGCCAACCAGTCCCGATGGAAGTCGTATCGCAGACCACCGCCAGTTCATCAACAAATGTTGTCACCACCGGGACGGACCAGATCCGCTTCCCAGCCTTGGTTAGCGTAGCCGGCCCTTCCATAACAGAAGGTAGGAAACAGCACCTGGATCCCTTCCAGAACATCGATATCACCGGACACCCACTGTACAACAAGCAGTTCCGGCGACAAGGGTTGAGATTCAAGCGACGGACTGGAAACGTTATGGCCCGAATTATCAAGCCCGGGGAGGCTATCCTCGAATGCCGCGGCATCAGAAAAAAGGTAACTTTCGAGCCATAAGAAAGGATAATTGTCCCCAAACAAAGTTTTTTTTCAACGATAAAGAGTTTTTTTTGTTTTTTTTTTGAAGTTCTATTGTTTTGTTTATTTTTTTTTTTTTTTTGTTAGGAATTATTATTTCTTTTATTTTCTATTATTGTATTAACCGAAGTATTTTAAGTTGAAAGAAGTTCTTTTTGTTCAATAAAAGAAAAGAGAAAAAAGAAAAAAAAAATCTTTTGATTCGTTTCGGGAGTTAGACGAGAAGGTTCTCGTCTCCGAAAGGAGGGGGGTATGTAACGAAGCGTTACATGCTCTCATACAACAATATCAATTTTTCCAACTAAAGCCTAAATGCACGGCAAATTTTGCATTTCGAATTTATAAAATTCACTCTCGCTTCAGAAATCCCATATGCAGGCAAAACTAATTCGTGCATATATTGCATACATTTAATTTGGCCTTGAATTCATACCAGTCAATGCATAAACAAAGCATCTCGTATGACTCATTAACACATGGCATGTTTACGTTTACCATCGGCAACATTCTTTATGCACGACAGCAAGTTACATCGAAACACATGAAAGTTTGACTTTCATGATCATACAATTCACATTTGGTTTTAGTAAAAAAGTTCATATGAGGAAGAGTACTTTCGTACTAAATTCACCACTACCACTACTTTTCATCACTACATTTAGTTGTCATTTCAACTTTCTAGTTTTGAACTGAGTGTTTTAGGTCCTTCCCGCCGCCGACCGCAATTTCGTTGCTAAAGCTTCCCCCCACCAGTGGTAAGGGGTTTTAACATCGAAGGAAACCGTCCTCATTTCCGACCGTGCAGCAACCGCAATTTCAATTTTAAGGCTTCCCCCCACCAGTGGTAAGGGGCTTTAAATATTGAAGGAGATTTGTCCGTCGTGCCACCAGGGGCCGTAAATAAACCTGCCGATCCACCAGAGCTATTGCCTGCCGTGCCACCAGAGCTTATTGCCTGCCGTGTCAACGTGCCACCAGGGGCCGTAAATAAACCTGCCGATCCACCAGAGCTATTGCCTGCTGTGCCACCAGAGCTTATTGCCTGCCGTGCCAACGTGCCACCAGGGGCCGTAAATAAACCTGCCGATCCACCAGAGCTATTGCCTGCTGTGCCACCAGAGCTTATTGCCTGCCGAGCCAACGTGCCACCAGGGGCCGTAAATAAACCTGCCGATCCACCAGAGCTATTGCCTGCCGTGCCACCAGAGCTTATTGCCTGCCGTGCCAACGTGCCACCAGGGGCCGTAAATAAACCTGCCGATCCACCAGAGCTATTGCCTGCCGTGCCACCAGAGCTTATTGCCTGCCGTGCCAACGTGCCACCAGGGGCCGTAAATAAACCTGCCGATCCACCAGAGCTATTGCCTGCCGTGCCACCAGAGCTTATTGCCTGTCGTGCCAACGTGCCACCAGGGGCCGTAAATAAACCTGCCGATCCACCAGAGCTATTGCCTGCTGTGCCACCAGAGCCTATTGCCTGCCGTGCCAACGTGCCACCAGGGGCCGTAAATAAACCTGCCGATCCACCAGAGCTATTGCCTGCTGTGCCACCAGAGCCTATTGCCTGCCGTGCCAACGTGCCACCAGGGGCCGTAAATAAACCTGCCGATCCACCAGAGCTATTGCCTGCCGTGCCAACGTGCCACCAGGGGCCGTAAACGTACCTGCTGATCCCCCGGAAATAAACCGGTCGAGCAAGCACTACACGGAAACGGAAACGGGAACCAGAAGCTCAGTGACGTCAGCCTTACCGCCAGTCAAGACAGCAGGAAGTCGGACATCATACAAACGGAAGCTATATCCAATACTGATCTCTTACCGGAAGTGACACATTAAAGAACCAAGCCAAACCTATTAAATTAACTTCAATCTCAATAATTATAGTTGTTAAGTGTTTCCAAATAAAGAATTTGTTATTAGGTTCAGAAGACCTACCATTGGAGTTTCGTGTTTTCTTCAATAGACCTTGGCACCGTCGAGCGATACCTCGGCTGAGAAACAAAAAGCACATCACAAGATCTCACCGTATACATGGGAACTTAATCCATTTTACTAAAGTGGATTTAGTTTTCACTTGATGGGAACTAAATCTCTCAGTGGAGTTAATAGAAGAAACAAAGAATTTTATAAAAAACATCAAATTTCGAAAAAAGCGGAAAGTTACAATCATTGGCATCTAGGTACAATTGTTGGCATTTATAAAGTTGAAAGAAATACCCTTGTATTTCGTGATAGCCTGCTATTCTTTATCATTCTTTAGTTTAAGAAATAAATAGTTTACGCAATTAAGGGCCAGTTGCTCATTTGGTTATCCTTTTGTATGGGGATTTTAAGTAGAACTTATCGAATTCCGGAACGTCCCATATAAAAATGATAACTTTAAGTTGAACATAAATTTATGTTCCGAATGGCAAATGGGTCTAAAAAATCTAGAAATACAAAATAAAATATTAAACATGTATAGAAAAATGTAGGTAAATACTTTCAAAAAATCAGATTTTTTTTTAATTGCTTAGTATAATGTATAAATAAAGATTTAGGTTTTCTTTGTTAGTTATAGTATATTTTGCCTATAAAATGACCACAGATAAGTTCAAAAATATTAAACCAACTGTTATATTTATATTAGTGTCTTATCTGCGGTGTCAATTAAGGACGGGATTTAAAAATCCTAAATGTGTGTATCGATAAATATACTGTTAAGTTGTAGGGTCACCAAGTCAGTCTGAATTGCTGCCACATGTCACTCGGCGGCGCGGTGGCGTTCGGTGGTTTTTTGTTCAGCTTAGCAGAGGTACGCACATATTTGCAGGTCTTAAATCTAAATCTCGTATAGTAGAAGAACTTTAAATTAATAATAATTATAAAAACACGTAGGTTACAAATTTATTATTTTTATATACATATTATTTGCTTCGCCAGACGTGAGACGCTAACGTTCTTCAATCTATCAAAAAAATGTGCACGACTGGGTCGCAAGAACTTGCTCCTGTATTCCAAAACTTAAATTGCAATAGATAAACACTAAGAAATAAAAACATACCTAAGTACTTCATAATAAAATTAAAATTGAAATATCCACCTTAAAAACAAATTTTATCTGAAAAAAACAAGGAATGCCATAAAATTTCTTAGAAAATTAGTTGTTTTCTAAATTTCTTAAGAAAAAAATTCCATGGAACGGTTTTTTTTTGTATTAATATTTTATATTTAATTTTTTTAAAAATTGTCAAAAATTAATCTGGGTATGTATCAAGCATTCAAAAACATGTAAATATTTGTACGTACCTATTATTTTTTAATTCCGATTTTTAATACTGATTCGTTTTCTGGACACAGTATTTTGGAAAAAAAACAAAGTTTAAGATAGGTATACCTATTCTTGCCCGTAGCTTAGTGGTTAGGTGCAAAAAAAAAGAAACAAAAAGAAAAAAAAAATCAGAAAAAGAATAAAAAAAAATACATACTTATACAAAAAGTGATAAGAAAAAAAAATTTAGATTTGCTGCTGTGGTTGCTCTTGTTTGTAAGTAGTTGTTAGGTAGATTAGGTAGTTTTAGTTAATTTTAAGTTTTATTTTAAGGACCTAATTTTAAGTAGCCTGTAAGAAAACAAGAAACTGTTACTGTCGTTAGTTTTTTCAAATTTTTCTAACAAATTAAAAATAAAAATAAACAAGAAAACAAAATAGTTCATAAGCCGAAAGGCATTAATCTTAAGTAAATCATGAATTCCTTAGAGCGCCCGGTTGGGGCCAGTAAGTTAAATATAAGATTTTAGTTCATAAGCTAGTTTTGAATTCATTGTCTAGTATGTAAGTAGATATAAGTGAATGAAATAAAATGAATTTTGAAAAAAAGGTGCGTTGGCTGCTAAGCAGAACGTCGCCGTCGTGGGTTCGAGTCCTACTCGGGCCCATAACAGTTTTTATTTTTTCTTTCACGGGTACTGCCTCTTGCGAAGAATTGACAAAACTTCCAAGAGTATCAATCTGTCATGAAAAAGTGCTTCTCAACTTTGCCTTTCGGAATCGGCGTTGAATTGTAGGTCCCCTCAATTCTTCACACGCACTCAGAGAATTGTTGATGAGAGTAAGCCACTTAGGCCTTGGCTCTTCAAGAGCTGTCGCGCCACTCTATTTATTTTTTTGTATACCTATTCCTTAAAATAATCCAAAAATTTTCAAACACAAAAAATTTATTGGACAATATATGCTATGCGTACTCCTCATTGTAACTTGAAAGATTTGTCCTCAAAATCCAGAATAACACTTTTCAATAAACATGTTCTTTGGGTTTTTAAAAGTATATCTATCTATTGGTTGAGAAAGGATTTACAACCATTCTTTTTTCTTTTATTTTTATTATTTTCAATATAAACAAAATACTTTGCACTTTGGTCGGTCGGCAAAACAATATAAACCAATTAAAAATTTTTATTTGACGTTTGACAAACAATAATGTTTGCATGTGTAGGTTATATAAAGATCAATTCTCTAAGATTTCAGAGATCAATTCTTTCCTCTTCAGAACTGATCTAGAAGTATTCTTTTTGACAGTGAAACCCGAAAAAATGGAAAAAGAGCAATTCTTTTGCACTATAAAAACGCTATTAGTTTCGATTTTAGAAATTAAATAAGAAAATGGCCCACGCGAATTTGAACAAACCTTTAATTTTCCAGTTTGAAGTCAATCCGACAAGTAGTGCAGGTGCGTTTACAGAGAGACAGACTGACGGACAAAATCGACGGATAGACTTCTCTATCATCATAATGTCATCTAAGCCTCAACTTTTTTTTAACGAATACATAATGTTCTATATGTCGCAAGTAAAAGGGAGATTTAACCTCCCTATTCGCCCTTTTCAGAGAAAACAACAAGAATTTAAATCTCCACCATCTCAGACAACCGCACTGATTACTTAATGGTATGCAAGCCACCATCATCAAAATCTACGGCTTCGGAACTCCTTTGAAACAATGGGAAACAAGAAAATCGATTTTATCCTGCATTCTTATGATTTTCAAACAATTCCGTCAAAATGTTCTCCTTACAGATTATGAGTATTACGCCCAATTTCTTCACAAAGTTCTAAAGTTCCCCTAAAACTCGATCTAGTAAATCTCGGTTTAACGTTAGAACTTAGTTTTTAGAAAATTTGGAACTCGGGCATTTCTTCACTTCTCTAGAACTCGATCTAAAATCATAACTGAGTTCTAAGCGCTTAGAACTTGTCATTTTTAGAACCGAGTTCTAGCATGTTTTTAAAATTTTTGAGTCACCCGGCAGTAATTTTTCAAAACAAAATAAATATAATTTTTGAAGTTGCGCTAATTTTTTGTTTGTGTTTGTACATATGTGTGCACGGTGTAGCTATATGTATGTTTATTTTAGTGATGTCCGTGGCGTGTTATGGCGTTTTTAATTGTTAATCTGGAAGTGAAAGCAGACAAAAAGTGAAAGCATTCTGAATGCGCTCAATTTGGCAAAAGTGACAGTTGTGATTTTAAAACCAGAATGCTTTTTTCAGATTCCAGATTGCCAATTGAAAACGCCATTAGTTTGTGTGTTGGCTGTTAGCTGTTATGCAAAATCGAATCCTACTCGTGCCCATATCCCATAAACTGTCAAGAAAAAAGTACTTCGCCGTTCAGGATCGGCCTTAAGGTTAGATTAGGTTAGGTGATAAGGGGTGTGCACAGCGTGAAGCTGTTGCGTACACGGGGGCCTACTGGTCCATTGTTATCCCCTATAAAAGAAATAAAAGTTAGCATCGATGCTCCTCAATTCTGCCGATTAACGTAGACTGGCTCGTTAACGAACTAGCCTGTGCTATCTATAAATTTCCTCATGTTTGCCATTGAGACCTGTGCTAGATCATCCAGTTCTCCAACAAACCTGGTTCCGAAATGACGGAGTCGGCTAGTTTGAAGGTTCGGACAGTCACAGAGCAGGTGTTTAATGGTTTCCTCCTCATCCTGACAGCTCCTGCAGAAATCAGGTGCAAATGCTCCTATCTTGTTGGCCATTGTGCCAATGGATTGCGCAATGACCCGTTAGTACACCTATCAGGATTTTAATGTTCCTTTTACTCAGCGATAGAATATACCGAGTTTCCTTTTCATTTGTGTTAGGCCATAAACTTCTAGAGATTGCGCAATCGTCCCTGGATTTCCAGGAGTTATTGATTTTCTCTTTTAATTTAAGGTCTATCTTCCTCTTGAGTACCCCAATCGGGACGAGTGGTCCCCTAACTGAATATAGGATCGGCCTTTAAGTGTGCATCACATGCACTCAGAGAATTGTTAATGATAAGTGGCTTACACTTAGGCTTTGGCTTTCGTTAAGCTGTCGCCATCGCCGAAGTATACTTCACTGACCATTTGCCAACACGATTAGCATCATTTGATTCTGATGCAATGCCACCAGATTTCGACGTCTTAAATATGACTCCTGCAGACGATTCCCATATCCCATGCTCTCTGGTTGAAAAAAAAGCTACAACCCTAATGACGCCTTCTCCACCAAAACAACGGTGCCGCGGTCGTCTGACAACACCAACAATAATTCATTACCAACAAATGCTACAAAGTAAATACCAATTTTTCCCAACGAACGCTCGACGCCGTTGTCCAATATGAAATCAGCAAATTCGTTGAAAAAACGAAATTCTAATAAATCGAAGTTCTAAGGCACTAAACCCCCGAATTCGAGGGTCTAATTTTATCGAAGTTCTAACTATAACAAAGTTCTAAATCGAAGTTCTAACGCGTTAGAACTTCCCCTTACTCAAGAGGACCCAAAAAACTGCAAAGGATCTCCCTCTACTACCAAAACGTAAGAGGACTTCGAAGTAAAACTACTTCAATTTTTAAAAATTCTCAAGCTTTTCCGCATGACGTGTTTGTATTTACGGAAACTTGGCTTAATGCCGCCATTCTTGATTCTGAACTCTTTGATAAAGAATTCTTAGTTTATAGGAAAGACCGTCATGTGGATGCTATGAATCTGGTTGGTGGGGGAGTTCTTATTGCAGTTCGAAACAGATTTTGTTCATCACAAATTATATTCCCTTTCAATCTCTCAATAGAACTCTTATGCATCAAAGTGACCATACAATCAATAGTCTTTTTTATTTTAAATGTGTATATCCCACCAAAAAGTCCTGTTTCAGTGTTTAATGAACTTTCGTCAGCAGTTGATTATGTCATAGAAATTGCTGGTTTTGAAAATAATATTCTCCTGTTAGGTGATTTTAATCTCCCAAACGTAGACTGGGTAACTTCAGACGACGAGTCTTATCTTGAAGCCTCCGCAAGTTCATCGCAACAGGAACTTCAATTTCTGGACAAAATTATTTCAGCTGACTTGCAACAAGTAAGCTGTATAAAGAACTCTATGCATCGGTTACTTGATTAAGTATTCTCATCAAATGCTGTTAGCACAGTAGTTGTTGAATCTTCCTCTGCTATATCTAATATAGACAAATATCACCCACCTCTTGACATTTTCTTTGACTTGAGCGGTCATTTACTAGAAAATAGTAATTCTCACGACTGTTCGTATAAATATGACTTCCGCAGAGCTAATTTTCAACAGCTTTCGGATAGTTTAAGTAGATTCGGTATTGAGAACATACCGCTCTTAAATGACATCGACGCAACTATCTCAAGCTTTTACACTGTCATGATGAGATCCATTGACGAAATAGTACCCAAAAAAAGAAGTTTTAACTCAAATAACTCCAGTCATCCTTGGTATACGAAAGAACTGAAAAGCCTTCGTAATAGAAGGAACAAGGCTTGGAAAAATTATATCGGTTTTATGACATTGGAGAACCAAGTAGTTTATATCTCCCTTTTCGAAGAGTTCAAAAATCTCTCTTTTAATCTTTACAATGAATATCTCATAAATATGGGAAATTCACTTAAACAGGACCCTAAAAGTTTTTGGAATTTTGTCAATTCTAAAAAGAAATGTGATGTTTATCCGTTAAACTTCAAATACAACAATACTGTTTTGAACTGTAATTCTGAAATCTGTGATGCTTTTGCAAGTAGTTTTAGTCAGTCTTTCATCGATACTCCCGTAACTGTGGATACTGATTTCTTTGATTATCTGCGAAACTGTCCCCAAGTAACTTTCAACAATGTTCTTATCGACTTCGATAAACTTGTTAATTGTATGTGCCTTCTTAAGGAAGACTATTCTTTTGGTCCCGATGGTATTCCACCTATTGTTTTAAAAAAATGTAGGACGGTTTTGGCCTTGCCTCTACGTAATATTTTTGAATTGTCATTAAAACTAGGAAAATTCCCTAGCATGTGGAAAACTGCTTACATAACACCTGTATTCAAGAAAGGAGACAAGTCTGATATTACAAATTATAGGCCTATATCTAAACTGTCTTGCATTCCAAAGCTTTTTGAGCAAGTTGTTTGTGATAATTTAGTCTTTTACACCAAAAATATCATATGCTTTGAACAACATGGCTTTATGCAGAAACGTTCAACGGTGACAAACCTTCTTGAATTTTTGCATAAATGTTTAAATTCCGTAGAAAGTGGAAAGGAAGTTGATTGCGTTTACACCGATTTTTCAAAAGCGTTTGATCAACTTTCTCATACTATTATCAAGTTTAAATTGAATTCATATGGCTTTCCTCCAGGGTTCGTCAAATGGATTTCTTCTTATCTTGATAATAGATCCTACCAAGTAAAGTTCAGAAACTCTTACTCAAAATCTTTCATCGCCAAGTCGGGTGTACCACAAGGTAGTCATCTAGGGCCCCTTTTATTTATTTTAGCTATTAACGATGCACCGCTAAGTGTTCGTAATAGTAAAATTCTTATCTTTGCAGATGATATGAAGATCTTCAAAAATATTTCATGCAATGAAGATCGCATTCAACTGCAAGATGATATTAATAAGTTTGTTGTATGGTGTGAAAAGAATAATTTAAATCTTAACCCAGGAAAATGTCAGACAATGACAATTTCAAAAAAGCGGAATCCCACATCATATAATTATGTTATCTCCCAACACATCTTATCCCGTGTCTTCAAGGTTAGGGACCTAGGAGTTCTTTTCACATCCAATTTAGATTTTTCAGAACACATAAACAACATCGTCAACAAAGCTAACTCAATGTTAGGATTTATTAAGCGTTGGTCCAAGGAATTTCTTGACCCTAACGTTACCTTTAGCTTGTACAACAGTTTAGTTCGACCCCATCTCGAATATGCATCACAAGTTTGGTCTCCTCATTATGAGACACATATTGAGAGACTAGAATCAGTTCAACGCAATTTTACACGTTTCGCCTTTAAAGGGCTTCAATGGATTGACCCCAATAATATCCCTTCTTATGATGATCGACTTGCATTTTTCCAGATGCAAAAACTTTGTCAAAGGAGAACAAATAATGATATTGTTTTCCTTCATCAAATTATTACTGGTGTCACTGATGCTCCAGATATTCTAAATTCTATCCTCTTTAATTATCGAGGTGGAGATCATAATTTGCGTTCTCATAGTTTGATTAAAGTTCCTAAACATAGAACAAACTATGGAATGCATGAGCCACTGACAAGAATGAGTAAGCTTTTGAATGCGAATGAAAACTTATTTGATTTTCATATCAATAAATACATTTTAAAACAAATTCTTAAGACCAGTGTACCACGTTCTTAAATATCTTTTTTTGTATTTGTAAATTTGTATGTTGTCTTTTCATGTTTTTTTTTTTTCATTTGTTTAAAAAAAAAAGAAACTGACTCTTATTTTGATATTTGTTTTTTTTTTGTTTTTTTTTTTTATTTTATTTTCTTTTACTAACTTGACAAGTGTCTTCTACACGCGTATTTGCTTTTTTCTTTGTTTCTTTCATGTTTTATAAATTTTTTGACTTTAAAATTTTAAAATTTTTTATTTTAAAATTTTGCATTTTTTTCTTTTATGTTTACTTTTTGTAATATTTTAATTTATAATTTTGTTTTTCCTTTATACCTGCTTGCATTAAGCAGTCCCAAACTCTTATCTTCCAAATATTCGTATCGCCATAACTTTTTTTTTTTATTCTATTTATTCCAAAGAATTTCAAATTAAGTGCCGATACGACTAACAACCGTAACTGTTAATCGTACTCGGTGAAAATGGACCCCAGCGCGTGCGGTATCTGGGGGGGAAAGAGGCGTGGGATTTAAAAAAAAAAAAAAAATGACTTAGAACTCAAATGAGTTCTAAAATTTCACTAAACCGAGTTTTAAGGGCTAGAACTTTGTCAAGAAATCGGGCGTTATTGTCTCATAGTGTGACGTCCTTGCCTCGCAGGAACCGTATTTTCTTGTAAGACATAGTTGTCGTCGTTATTAGAAAAGACCTTCAATTGAAGTGCATAAAATTGTGAGCTGGATGAGTGCCAAGAATTTATGAAAGCGTTAAATCTTTGTTCTTACAGTCACTTTTATAATGTAGAAGGTCTCATTGTTATACTTTCGTTGCAAAACTTAAATTTTTCTCAGTTATCGCATTACTGCCACTGCCACAAAGAACATGGCTGCTGTTGGCAAATTACCGCTTGGCATAAGCAAATATACAAATGGAAATTAGACGATGTTCTGAATGTTTTTGTGAAAAAACAGAGTTGTTGAGTTTCAATTATTATGGAATTCACATAACTGTTGTACCTACATTTGTGCTGTCAGTTATTTCAAATCTTGAAGGGATTAAATTTATCAAAATAACATAGACTAAAAATACATTATCCTACTGATGGATTATCATAGATTCTAACTGTAGAATTGAAAATATCTTCAGCGCAAACAAAAGCAAGAAAATAACTCTTATTTCGTTGAATCAATATTAATGAATTATAAATTTATTGAAAATATTTTCTGATAAGAAACATAAAAAGTATTAGATTACAAAATCAAAATAGAGTGTGAACGAATACAGTAAACATATTTTAACATATTTCAACACTCCTCCTCGTTCATACTATATTACATTTATTTCGAAAATATTTATGTTTTGTTGCATTTAATGGTTTAGTTAGTAAATCAGCAATTATTTCATCGGTTTGACAATACTCACATTGAATGATGTTTTTCTTTGCAAGATCACGGATCATCTTATATTTTGTATCAATATGCTTGGTTTTGTACGAAAACTTGCTATCACGTACTAACTCAATACATCCTTGATTGTCTTCGTAGATTCTAGTAGGCAAATCAATCTGTTCATGCATCTCAATCAATAGTTGCCTCAGCCATTTTACTTCTTTTGCTGCCTCTGATACTGATATAAACTCTGCCTCACAAGTTGATGTTGCTACCATACTTTGTTTTTGACATGACCAGCTAACTGTTCCTCCGTTCAAGAATATAATTCTCCCACTGTTTGACTTTCTATCTATTCGGTCATCAGCCCATGTAGCATCAGCGTAACCAAACAGTGATAAATCATTTGACTGGATATTGCTAAGTTTTATTTTCAATTGATGTGTGGTTTTGAGATACCTTACCACACGTTTAAGTTGATTCCAATCATCTGTAGTTGGTTTTGATACCCTTTGTGCCAAAATACTGACACTTGCTGAAATGTCAGGTCTCGTAATAACTGACAAATAGAGTAATCGTCCAATTAATTTTCTATATTTCGTGTTATTTTCGAGTTCTGTTGACAGTTCTCTTTTTGCATAGTTAACTTCTAACGGTGTTTTAGCCTCCTTTGCATCTATCAGGCCAAATTCTGATGCAGTTCTCTTGATATAATTTGATTGACATAGTTGGAAATTTCCATATGAGTCTCTGCTTACTTCCATACCCAGATAATGTTTAATTTCGCCCAGATTTTCCATTTTAAATTTTGACTTGAGAATACCTTCAATTTTCTTCATTTGATCAATTGTCATACAAACCACGATAATATCATCCACATAGACAATAATGTAGCAGTAGTTGTTTTCGATCATTTTGGAATACATGCATGGATCACTGTAGCTCTGATTAAAGTTCCCTTCAATCAACACATCATGTAACGCATTGTTCCATGCTCTTGCGGCTTGCTTAAGTCCGTAAATGCTTTTCTTTAATAAGCAAACTTTTGATTCATTGTTACATTTGAATCCCTCTGGTTGTCGCATGTAAATTGTTTCACTTAATTTCCCATTCAGAAAAGCTGTTTTAGCGTCTAAGTGGTAAACAATCATCTTTCTTTTTGCTGCTACTGAAAATAAAGTTCTGAATGTCGTGTGTAACACAACAGGTGCAAAGACCTCATCATAATCTTCGCCATATTTTTGCGAATAACCTTGCGCTACATACCTTGCTTTGTACCTTTCAATTTCACCACTTGAATTTGTTTTTATTTTAAAAACCCATTTACCTCCAATAGCTGTTTTACCTTTTGGTAGATCGACCAGATCCCATGTCCCATTTGATTCGTGAGACTCAATCTCCTCCTGCATTGCAATGAGCCAATACTCCTTTTCATCACTCTCGATAGCTTCTGTGTAAGTCTTTGGTTCAATCAGTTCTTTTGCCATAAATATACGTTTTGGTGGAATTCCCTTATTTATTCGCTCTGAAACTCGTCTTGGTTGATGTAAGTCTTGTAAAACAGGTCTCTCATTATCTTTTGACTGTTCTTGAATGTCTTGATTGGTGTTTTGAATATCTAGTTGAACATCGTGATTGTTGTTTTGAATATCTGGTTCCTGATCCTGTAGTATTTGCCCATCATCTGAAGTTTTCTCTTGACAGTTTCTTGATCTATGAATAGAGCTCAATTCGATAAATTCTTCATTTTCGTTATTAATTTTGGTAATTCTCGAAGAACTAAATTTGACGTCTCGACTAATTGTGATCTTTTTCGTTATTGGATTATAGCATCTATAAGCTTTTGACTGCTCATCGTATCCTAAGAATATCATCTCTACTCCAACACTGTCAAGTTTATGTCTACTCTCTGCTGGTATATGGACAAAGCATTTTGAACCAAATATTTGAAAAACATCTGTACTTGGTTTTGTTCCGTTCCATCGTTCATATGGTGTCTTATCTGTTGTTCTTGTAATTAAACGGTTTTGAATGAAGTTGGCGGTTGCTACTGCTTCACCCCAGAAACTGAATGGAAGATTAGCATCTATAAGCATGCAACGGGCCATCTCAATCAATGTACGATTTTTTTCTTTCCGCTTTACCATTTTGCTGCGGGCAATACGGTGCAGTCAATTGAGTCTGAATACCTTTTGACTTCATGTATTCAATCAAACTCTTCGACGTGTATTCACCACCTCTGTCTGAACGGATGACTTTAGGTTTCTTCAAAAACTTTGTTTCACATAATGCAATAAACTCTTTCATCTTCTGTTCAACTTCTGATTTGTGAGCCAGCAAACAGATAACGGTAAAACTTGAAAAATCGTCAATAAATGTGACGATATATCGTTTGCCACTTGGTGTCATTGTTTGCATGGGCCCACAAACATCCGTATGGACCAAATCTAGTGTTGCTGAAGATTCAGTTCTTGATTTCTTTGGAAAAGGTACTCTAGTTAATTTCCCTTTCATGCATGTGTCACAAGTTTCTTTTACACCACAGTCACTTATCTGCAAATTTTGAATCGTGCCTTTTGACTCCATAGAACGAATTGCTTCTGGATTGCGGTGACCCATCTTTCGATGCCATGTATGTATGCATTTGTCATTGTGTTTTAAAGCACAAATTGCATTTGGTTGGCGTAACACATACAAATCACCAATAGCGTCTGCAACCCCTATTTGTTCACCCTTGTACTTTATTTCGCCAATGCTATTGTCAAGTTCAACGCGCATACCATTGTTCGTAAGACGTTTAACTGACAAAATATTGCCGACCAAATTGGGAACAAATAGAATTTCAGTTATTTTCGCTTTATGTATCTCATTACGTTCGTTACAAAATTCTAGAAATCCAGTACCAATACCTTCGACTCGGGCTATTTCACCATTCGCCAATTTAATTGTACTTTGGTAGGATTCATCGATGTTTGTAAATATGTTCTTATGATTCACAGCGTGTCTGGTCGCACCTGAGTCAATTATCCATTCATGCGACATATGACCAACTGTGAAGAGAAAATCTTGCTCATTGACCTTATATGAATTACCTGATGAAGATTTTTCTTCAATGATATTGACTTTATCAGCTGAAGTCTTCATTTTGCCCTTGAACTTCTTCTCTAACCATTCTTTATACTTTGGACAGTTTTTCTTGAAATGATCTTTCCTTTTACAGAAAAAACAAATGCTTACTTTTCCAACAACTTTTAGAACTGAATCATTTATCCCTTCGGAATGTCGTTCATATTCGGCTATTACTCGTTGTTGAACCAGCGCATAAGTAACCTCTTCTTCTTTACGTGCTTCAAGTGTTGTGATAAGTGCATCATAGCTGTTTGGTAGACTGCTTAAAAGCATTGCAGCACTCCATTTATCAGACAATGTCTCTTCCCCAATGTCACGAAGTTTTGTAAACAGCTCTTGCATTTTGTTAATATGAGCTTTTACATCACCACCTTCTTCAAGTTTCAGAGAACATATGGATCGCATTAAAAATACTCTATTTGACAGAGTATTCTTCTCGTGATATTCTTTTAATGCATCCCATGATTCTTTGGCTGTTCTTTTCGAACGAATATGTGGTAGTTGATCGTCTTCAACCGACAATCCAATCGTTCCCCTTGCCTCATCGTCCAACTGATCCCATTCATCGATATCTTTTTGGTTTTCGACAATACCAGTTGCCCCTTTTCTTTCTTCAGGTCTTTTCCCAATGATTACCTTCTTCCACAAATTTTGCTTTAGCAACAAAAGTTCAGTTTTGAATTTCCAATTGGCATAATTTCTAGTGTTGAGTTTTTCAAACTTGGATGTAACTTCTGCCATTACTATTGTGCAAAATTCTGCTTCGTTTCTCTGTTATAATCTGGACCTTAGCAATTAATATTGTTTAAACAAATCTATATTCTATTTCTGCTTTTGTTCCACAGTAAGTCTCATAATCTGTAGAATTGAAAATATCTTCAGCGCAAACAAAAGCAAGAAAATAACTCTTATTTCGTTGAATCAATATTAATGAATTATAAATTTATTGAAACTATTTTCTGATAAGAAACATAAAAAGTATTAGATTACAAAATCAAAATAGAGTGTGAACGAATACAGTAAACATATTTTAACATATTTCAACACTAACGAGTTTTCCATTATCTTCTTTTTTTAAAGAATGTAAAATAGACGAAATAAAAATTCCAGTGATTTATCTCGAGCTTTTTTCCCTCAAGGTTTTTGGAAATTCGCATGTAACATTCTGTATGATTTACGTCTTGAAATAGTCTTAATTGCTTACACTAAATTATGTGTCTTTCTCTAATTCAAATTGAACCCGACTTCACTATTGTCTCTACACATTAAACGATGTGTTTTTTATTTTCGTTAGAATTAAAAATTAAAAAGCAATTTGATACAGCTGGTTCACTTTAATACAATCACAAAAAAAGGGAATTCTCTCTCTAAAGGACCATATTAGCATAGTAGAATAGCAGCAGAACAGACAATGACCTTTTAAACCCTCCAAACTTTCGTAGGACATAGAGTTGGCATGTGACTAGAGTTCTGTAGCCTTTTAATTTTAGGAAGAATATGCAAGCTAATGGAACAAGTTGGCTCGTTACTTTTCCCTGTTCATCCAAAACTAAAAAAATCTTAAATGCCATTCCAGCGTCAACCGGGGAATCCCAAAACTGTAATTAGCCCTAATAATGTGTGCCCCAGATTCCAAACTACCAGATAAACTGTAATAAAATTACATTCAACCTTAATAATAATGTCACCCTTGTGTACTTACCAAGCTGCATATTTTCTACAACCATTGCAACATTGTGCATTTTCATCAGTAGATTCCAAGGTAAGCCCACAACCTATCTGGCAACACAAAATTAACAAGCCAACATAAGCCACAATTTGGACAATAAACGACAAAGTTTTGGTAGACTTGATCAGGGGCGGCAGAAGGTGGGGTGGGTGGGGTATGGACCCCACCTAAAATTTCTGAGCATGGGGTGCACCCCACCTTCTGGCTTTGGAAATATACCAATTATTTTTTTAAGTTAATTGAGGAAAAAAAATGTTATGAAATTATGAATATTGTTGCAATAACTCTCGATTGACTGACTGAAACTGACCAATTGATTTGATTTATTTATCCATCGGTCAAAAGCTCAACATCATGAATTATTTTTGTATCTTTCTTTTTCTGCTGGATTTTAGTTAGTGTCCGACTTAACCTTCGGCTTCGGCTTCGGTCGAATTCGGCCAAAAAAAACAACATTCGGCCAAATCTTCGGCTTCGGTATATACTAGGCCGAAGTTTTGGCCGAAGCCGAAGAATAATATTAATAAAACTAAAATAAAACTACCATACACCACGTTTTATTCTACCGTGCACCCCACCTAAACAAAAAGTGTTCTGCCGCCCCTGGACTTGATACTCTTGAAACAAACACCAAAGGATCACCTACACCTTCTTCATCCTTTCGTGTTTTTTTGAAACCCAAAAGCTCTGTCTGTCAGCTTTGCTTATTTAGAAAATTGAATTTTATTGCATTGTTGGCCAATAAGTATTGGGTTTTCCTGTTGGGTTGTTTATTTTTTTTGTTATTTTGACAACG
Organism: Sphaerophoria taeniata; assembly: GCA_943590905.1. Taxonomy (NCBI): domain Eukaryota; kingdom Metazoa; phylum Arthropoda; class Insecta; order Diptera; family Syrphidae; genus Sphaerophoria; species Sphaerophoria taeniata. Next base: position 59,899,678 of record OX016541.1, on the reverse strand, counting down.
CTCGACGACCCAGTTCCGGTTTAAAAATAAAAATGTACAACAAAAGCAGCCTTGCACAAGAAACATGATGATGATGACGAGGACGACAACAACGACGAGTACACCTGACTGACTGCACCACATAAATTTCAATTCCATGAGGATTTAAGAAGAAGCCTGTACACTGAATATAGGTTGGGGCTAGGTAAGGATGGCCGAGGGGAGGCTGAATTGGAGGCTCTGAAGTGCAGTTATATTTCAATGGTAATCTCATTAGGATTTCAGGGATGTTCGTCTCATCATTGTCGTTGTGAATGTTTATTGTGTCAGAAGGGTTAAAGCTCGTCGTCGTCGTCAGTGTCGCTTGGCGACACCCAGTTTCCAGACACAAGCGGAGAATAATGTGCATGTGGGCCATTAACTGTACGTGGTTAAAGTGGTTTGTGCAAAACACCATAAGGGAATTTATTTTAATTTTAAATTCAAAATGAGAGAAATGGAGAGCATGGAAAAAGGAAAAAAAAGGAAAAACAAAGAAATTGCTCATCCAATTGGGTTGCGGTGTGTGAACTGCAATTTTTAGATCTGCGAACATCTAGTTAACTGTAGTGATGCGGCGGCATCGTTTTTGGGTTTGGGGTTTATGGTTTGACCTTAAAAAAGAAAATAAAGTTTTAAACGACCCATACCTACACATTACACCAGTGTATGTGTGCGAAATTGGAGATGTGTGCCGTCTGTGGTCTGGTGTGCGCACCGATTTTGGTGTTAGACACCGTGTGGGCAAAATCAAAACCTTTTGAATTTTGGTGACGGTGCGGTGTCACGATCAGTGTGTTGTTAGTGGCGGAGTGCCACATTATTGGTGGCATTTATAGACGTAAACTATAGGCATAGAAGAGCAGCTCGGCTTCACCTTCGATCTTTCATGCCAAGGTTTATTCTTAAGATGATGAAGTTTTCGGTAATTGCTGCCACTTACATCAGCTTCACTTACAAACTTTTTTAAAAATCTTAACTTTCATAATAGAAACTTCCTTCAAGACACATGAATCACATTTGATACACAGCTTCCATGAACTTTAAGTGCGAAGTAAAAAATGAATTAGAAATTGTTCTAGAACTATACCTACATTTTTGCTTAAGGTTTTCTTTCGGGAGTTGTTTTCAGCAAAACAGGCTCTTCTTCACCATCTTTCGTTTTTTCAATACTCTCCGCTTGGTCCTCTGTTTTCCGCTTAAGTATTTGCATACAAACTTACCATCATATTACAGTTAGAGCTCTCGGTTGGACCAGTAATTTAAGTATTAAATTTAGTTCATAAGCTGGTTTTTTGAAATCACTCAAGGATCGAAGTGCTGCGATTTGAAATTCTTACTATGATCAATCCTTAATGTTTCAAATTAACAAATTATTAAGAACCCTTTGCGATCCACGCACGTAGAAAACAGGAGACAAACCAATTTAACTAATCAAATATGATTCATTGGAAAGCGCTGCTGTCAATCTTGCTGAAAACTTTAGTAGCCCTCAATTCAAAGTACTACGTTATTATTCTGAAGAATAAATTGATTTTTCAAAACTTTTCGGAAAGGACCTCTTATTGTCTACTTCGATATACATAAGACTTCTTATAGTAAGGAATTGTTGTTTGCTTTCCGTGGAAAGGTAATTATTTGCGATTGGACCCTATCAAGTCAATTGACATGTTTTCTCATGAATAACTAATGAAAATGTTTGCACAATAAAAAGTTTCTGAACTTATCAGTGATTCCAAAAAGTTAGATTTAATTTTTGTTTACCTTTAATTGAAAATCAAATACAAACAAACTTGGCTAAGGTAAATTTCTATGGCACAAAACTGTCTTGAAATGGACACACTATACCTTGAAAACCCTATTCTGATAAATTGAAGTGAAAAAGAGGACAAGGTTGTATTTCGGATTTCTATCTGAATCTGCTCTTGGTTTACTTTTTTTTTTTTAATTTTAATCATGCTTTTTTTGTTTTGCTAAGTTTTTAAGTTTGTATAGGCGGTATCTATTGTGGGGTCGAAAGTATAATTTTTGCGCTGAAAACTTGAAAAGCTGTGTAGGTACATACTCTTTATACATAGATGAACGACAAGGACACGGACGCATGAACAAGCTAAAAGACAGTGGACTTATATATATTATGTTACAGAATGGGAAAGCCGACCACATCCGTTTAGTTTAAGTAGGTTATGTTTTTCATTTCCTTTAGAACAATGGACAAAGACAAAGACCATTAACTAGTATAATACGGTATCTAAAGTTGTTAGAAATTTTATATTTACTTTTAAAGTAGGCTAAAGTAATGAAGGGACATACAAAGCAAACTTCCTGAACTTAAAAGAATATAAAGTTTTGTTATGGTTTTATTTTTTAGAAATGTAGATTTCTAGGCAATGCGTTTTTAAACGAAGGTTTTTGGACACTTTTTTTTGTCTCGTTTGAAAGCAGAAAAGACGGATGTAAATTCTGTTTATTTATAAACAACAAAATTAAGCTACGAAATATTTTATAATTCAGCCATCAAAATTAGCTCTATTTATTGAAACAATGACTGCAATAATGGCGTATCTAAATTTTCCATTTTTTCGGGAGCAAACAAATATTTTTTTTTGCAATTTTAGCTGCATAAGGAATGAATAATTTCTAAATTTAATGTTTGCATTTATGTTTAATAGTATAGTTAGGTCTTAAATGTATCATTCATTGTTCATGGAAAGACAGATAGACCAACACAATAAAAATGGAAGAAGATACTATAGCAAGGACATCGAAAGCCCGGATCGGCAAAAACTAGTGATGGGCGTTTTTGAATGATTTGATCGATTATAGTCGATTCAGGCAGCTATCGAGATCATTAAATTATGCACTGTAAAATCATTTGAATAATTTCTTAACCATACTACTACTGACAATACTGCAACTCTCCAAATTTCAAAAGAACTCCAATGACGAGAGCTCGAATGAGAAGAACTCGAATTACGAACATTCCAATGAAAATACCAGAATGACGATTATTAGTATTCGAATGATCATTGGATAATGCCCATCAATATCAAACACAATCCCAACGCCAATTAAAAGATTTAGATTAACAACAACAGATTACTAAATGTTTTATTCTTCTTTAAGTCTTATACAGATTATCTATACATATATGTATATAAAAGAACAGCCTAATTTTTGTGTTCGTTCGCTAACCGGGCACACTGGTTGACCGATTTTCCTAATTTTTTTCTCTAAATGCAAGAGGTATTAGGGTAGAAGGTTTAGAAAAAATAAAATGTATATTTTTCAAATGCAATGAAATGAAAAACGGTGCCAATGTTAAAAAAACATATTTTTTTCACTACAGAAAAATAAAAACAAATCTGATCAATATCAAATATTAAAAATTATATTTGTCAAATCTAAAATTTCTTAAACTGAAATTTATTCTGACGAAGGCGACACAAAAAAAGTAATCAAAAATTGCTGATGGGTTTATCATCATCATCATTGTCGGCCTGGTGAGTTAAGTTTCCCCTTTCGTCTGCGCTACAACCGGGATCCGGTCTGGGCCTCCAAGTTCTAGGCAAGCTCTTCCATGTATGTAAGTATGTATCCCAACGCCATTCAGGCTTTGGGCGTCCTGCTCTACGCCATCCTTTAAGCGCAAATTTCTCCCGCGCTGCCTCCTACTATGAGGCAAAGGACTTTGTACCGCAAAGGACTTTCCGGGGCGGTTTGTCTCGCTCATGCGAGCTATGTAGATGTCTAGCCCACCATTAAGTCTTCTTCGCGGTAGGTTCTGTTGGACAAGAGCAGCCGCCCCCTTATTTCTTCCTCCATCGGCTACTACTACTGACCGAAGCTAACTCGTGCTCTTCCACCAATAGTTGTCTGACGATAGTCCCCCTGATAGATGTTCCAGAGTCACGGATTGCTTTCTCGAACGACAGCTGTGAATTTTCTCACGCATGTTGAAGAAGAAATTTTGTTGATGTCCACACCAGTAATGTTCATTCCAATTTCACGATGTCAAATTTGTGTTTTTGTGGTTGTTCTGAAGTTGGAGTTGCCGATCAATCTCAGAACAAGACTTTTGTCACTAGGCGAGTAGAACTTAACTTGAGCTTCAATTTTCATAAAATTGCAAAGTTTGTTAAAAATTGTATGCACATTTTAATTTAGTGTAGGTGTTATTGGTATTCCATGTATACTGTATAGGTAAGAACATCGGCAATTGTTTCTTTAAGTTGCTGTTGTTCAGAAACGTAAAGTTATAACCCACCATAGTTGGGATATAACATCCCCAGAAAAAAGTAAAGATATATTTCCCACTTGACGTGGAGTTAGTTCCCAGCACCGTTTTGATTAACAAAAAGCATTATCTACATATATATATAAAAATGAAATCCTGTTCGTGTGTAACCTAATAAATCACAAACGACTGGACGGATTTGGCTAATTTTTTTTTATTATTTTGTTCGTGTTAGTCTGTAGATGAAACTAAGGGAACATTTTTTTAAATCATTTGCATGTTATTGCAGGTGCATTGGTTTTCAAATGGAAACCTGGAAAATTTCAAAATGGGTTTTCGATTGGAAAATAGAAAGTTCTTGATGAAAAAATCGGAAAACTCATCGGTTTTCAAAGGAAAAATTGCATATTGCAGGTGCATTCGTTTTCAAATGGAAAACTGGAAAATTTCAAAATGGGTTTTCGAATGGAAAACAGAAAGTTGTTAATGAAAAACTAGGAAAACTCATTGGTTTTCCAAGGGAAAATTGTTATTGGAGTTGCTCTGAAGGAGGGCGAGACGAAGTTCGCGGGGTCAGCTAGTATATATATATAATAATAAACTAACATTTTTAAAGGATGGCCTAAGCCGTCTGCCAGTTGACAATATAAACTTTAAAGTAGATTTTAAGTAATTTTTGTTTTTTTTTTTTTATTTAAAAAAGTTCATCTGTAATTTTTTTTCTGTATGAAAGAGCAAGCTTGACAAATTGAAACAGGACTTTCCAATCAGCTCCATTGAGAATGGTTATCATTTCATCTTCACTCAGTAAACTCTTCCCGTAAACACTCCTCCGAGATTCCATTAAGATCGGGCATCTGCAAAGGAAGTGGTAGATGTTTTCCCTTTCTCCTTGGTTGCACAGATTGCAGATTTCCGAGCGTTCTTCTCTATGCGGCATAAAGTTGAGTGGCAGCAACTCTCCTCTTGTTTTTAAAACCAGTGACATGAGGTCGGATGAGTACTCTTCCTTGAAATAACTTCTGATTGCAAGATTGTAATCGAGCGTTGCGTAAATACGTCTGCTTGTCGACTCTCTAGCTTTTGTAATGAATTCCTCTCTTTTCTTCACATCAACTGCACTTATGAGATCATAAAGTTCAGCTTTCCATTGATCTGGCCTATTTTCGTTTAAAGTTAGCTGACGGCCACAAAGAGTAGCTAGGCTACTCCAGCTCTCGAACCAAGATGACTTCCTTCTTAAAATGACCATGGTTATTTTTTTGGGCAGCCTGTTTTCGTTCATGGTTAACGTCTTTATTATGTAGTCTACTTGCATTTTAAGTGTCGAAATGAATAGAGGAGGGAGACCCGTCTCGAGCATGAGAATGTGATTTGGAGTACTGTTTGGAAGCCTCAAAGTTCTCTTTAGAAAATATCTCAAAAGATGTTCCACCTCACTGAATTCTCTGTGACCCCATACTTGTGCGGCGTAGCACATAACTGCCTTCGCCGTTGTTTCAAAAATTCGGAACTTTGAATTAAAATTAACGTCTTTGTTGTGCATAATGGACTTCCACGTTGCATTTAGTGCATTTTTTGATTTGGCTAGTTTCTCCACAATGTGGTTTTTCAGATTCAGATTTCTTGATATCTTTACTCCTAGGTAGTTATAGTCACTTACTACTTCGATTTCCTTGCTATCAAATCTCCACTTTTCGTTGCGACAGTTTGGGCCTCCACCGTTACGAAAGATCATAACCTTGGATTTGCTAAGGTTTACCTGAAGCCTCCATTTGTAGCAGTATGCAGCTATTCTGTTTATCATCAACTGGAGACTTTCAGGCGTTTCAGCAAATATAACAATGTCATCGGGGAATTTTAAGGATTTCACAAGAAGATTTGCTGTAACTTTTGCTCCACCCTGTAGATCGTCCCGTCGTCTATGAAGAGTGCAAACAAAAGAGGGCTTAAGTTGCAACCTTGTCTTACTCCTACTTCCACTTCGTATGATTCCGCTACATCGTTGTTGAAAGAGATTGCAGATGTTGTAGAATCATACAATTTTTCCAAAATGCGTCCAAATTTTGTTGAAACACCTTTGTTGTAAAGTTTAAGCATTAGAGCTTTTCTGTCGATGGTGTCGAAGGCAGCTTTAAAATCTATAAAGAAGGCATACAACTTCTTTTTATCTTTAATGAAGATGTCCGCTATGGATGTGAGTGAGTAGATTTGGTCTATCGTTGAGTAGTTCTTGCGGAACCCGGCTTGAGACTCACCAAGGAGATGATTTGCTTGAACCCAACCGTAGAGTCTTTTGTATAGAAGCCTTGTCAGAATTTTCATTGAAGTGTTCAGCAAGGATATTCCTCTATAGTTGCAGGATCAGTGCGGTCACCTTTCTTGAATATGGGAGTGACGATGGAATCCTTAAAATAACTAGGTATGCATCCGTCTTCGTAAGCCTGGTTAAGCGCTAGAGTAAAGTGTTCGATGAATGAAGGTGTGCTGAATTTGTAAAATTCCGGCGGTATACCGTTGGATCCTGGAGCTTTGTTACATTTCAGATCATCCAGAACTGCCTTTACCTCTAAGATACAGAACGGGGCGTCCAAAGCGTCATCCGCCTGAAAAGGGATAGCAAATTGGAAGCTCGTAGTAAACTTGTTCTTCGTGAGGTTTTTGAAATGTTCGCATAAATCCTTTAGCTCGATCGGTAGGCAAGGTCGCGGTAATTGACTGTCGTTGTTTATAAGGCGTACTTTGCTCCAAAACTGTGACGCGTTCCTGCAACTTGAAAGATCGTGTGCAATGTTCTCAAAGTATGCTTGACGCTTAGACTTAAGCAAGGCTTTTAAAGTTTTGTTAGCGGACAAATATTCTCGATTTAGAAAGGGGTTTTGAGGGTACTTCCTTACAAGCTTTTACCAAGCAAATGATTTTTTCCTTGCTTGTGAGCAGTCTCTGTCAAACCCTGTTATTGTTCATCCTACAAGATGTTGGTATCGATATTGCTATGGTATCATCAATTTCGGAAAGATTAAGGTTTGTATTGAATGGAGGTGCAAGCTTTAAGGCGATGTTGGTGTCTAACGCTTCAGGATACGTATTCGCCATCGATTGTTTCCATTTGTATTTTGTAGCTTTTGTTGTGCAAACATCTACGCGTTGTAGACTCATTGGTAGCTGAATTGAAACTTGGATAGGAAGATGGTCCGAGTGAATCTGTGATACAACTTCGAAGTCATTCATTAGGTTACACCAATCCCCATTCACCATAGCATAATCAATAACTGAGTTGCCCTGAGGACCGATAAAAGTGCAGGCACCATCAGCGTCCCCCTGTGTACTTCCATTGCAGATACCAAGACCAAACGAATTACAAAGATCAATAATTTTCTTTCCTTCTCGGTTTACAACAACATCTTTCGAATGACGGTGGTTCAAGTTCAAAGGTTTGAGTTCGCTTTCCAATGATCCTGTTCTAGCGTTGAAGTCCCCAATGAGCATGACGTTTTTAAGAGCTGCAATGTACAAATTGTCTTCAAGTAAGTTAAATTGCCTATCCCAGCTAGTGCAGTTTAGATATACAGGAACCAAGGATAAAGTATGGTAGTTGGATTTGATTTCAATATACAGAAAGTCTTCGAGGTTCTTAAAAACGAATTCAACACCTGTTGTATTTAGTTTGCAGCCCATCAGTATTCCTCCGCTAGCCCTTCCTTTTCTATTAATTTTAATTGCTGGTTGCCACTTAGTTGTATGGTTCGGGAAATATGGTTCAAATTTAATGTTATGTTCTTCAGTTACATGAGTTTCAATTAATATAAAAATTTCAAATTCATTAATAAAGTTTAAAAAATCTAAAGTTTGAATCTTATTATTTAAACCTGCTATATTATAACTTAATATTCTAACGTTAACTATATTTGAATTCTGGCAGACGGCATCTACCTAGTTCATTAGATTATTTTTCTTCCAGAAACCCTTCTTTTTCTTAAAAGCAATCTTGAAGCGACGGAAATATGGAAATTAATATCGAAAATCATTTCTGGGGTAGTATATAATATAGTAGTATGACCGGTGTTGCTACTGCGATAGTTTGAGAGCTGACTCTAAGCCACCATTTTGGATATGGTGGCGAGAGGTGTTAGGTGTAAGATTTAGAAGAACCTCGAAAGCTGCAGTTGGTGTTGAGCTCCTGTGATAAACATTCCTGCTAACTGCTGGACCTTAATGACTTTATTTAAATTTAACATGTTGTCGAGTGTGGTGCACCATACGACAACTCCATTAGTATTGGGTTTTTTGATGTTGAAATTTGGGCCTAAGCCCCCACCACTGACAATGATGTTAACAATGTCCGAACTAACTAACTTTAAAGTACAATTAATTACGAAGAACTTTAGTTGAAATTCTACATAAAAAGGCTTTCTATGCTTAGATATGAGCGATTGAGGTTGATGAAAATTATTTTCCTTTATTAAGAACTAGCTGACCCGGCAGACGTCGTCCTGCCTTGATTTGAAGAATTAAATGAAACTCCCAAAGGTTTCTGGGATGGTACAATGAATTTTCAGCTATTGGCTCCATAGTCATTCAAATGAATTTCAAAAACTCCTTGACGGAGTTTCATTTAAGTCTTCAAATCAAGGCACGACGACGTCTGCCGGGTCAGCTAGTGCGCCACAGGACTCATCTGTCAAATGAGCTACATATTAAACTTATGTTTTCTGTAAGAGTTAGAGTCGCCTCTGGCCACCGATATGGCGCTAGTTGATAAATGTCGTAATTCTCTTAGCAAGTAAATGCTTCTGTTGGCTGATTGGTGCGCCACAGTACTCATCTGTCAAATGAGCTATATATTAAACTTATATTCTCTGTATGAGCAAGGGTCGCCTCTGGCCACCGGTATGGCGCTAGTTGATAAATGTCGTAATTCTCTTAGCATGTAAATGCTTCCATTGGCTGATTGGTGCGCCACAGTACTCATCTGTCAAATGAGATATATATTAAACTAATATTCTCTGTATGAGTCAGAGTCGTCTCTAGCCACCGGTATGGCGCTAGGTGATATGTGTCCAAATTCTCGTAGCAAATTCTTTCTTAGGCCGGTTGGTGCGCCAGAGGACTCATCTGTCAAATGAGCTATATATTAAACTTATATTCTCTGTAAGAGCTAGGGTCGCCTCTGGCCACCGGTATGGCGCTAGTTGACATGTGTCAAAATACCCTTAGCAGGTTAGTGCTTCCATAGGCCGATTGGTGCGCCACAGTACTCATCTGTCAAATGAGCTATATATTAAACTTATATTCTCTGTAAGAGCTAGGGTCACCTCTGGCCACCGGTATGGCGCTATAAACAAAACAAATCAAATTCCACTGAATTAAGATGCAATTAAGTTTTAAATGCAAAAATGAATTTATTGAACAATATTTCCATTTCGTTGTTTTGAATTTTTGTTCATTAATTTGTGAACATAAAATATTTTTAAAGTGGCATCACTTTCGCACCAGAATTCGCTCTATATCCGCCATCTTGGATTTTATTGGACAATTCGAACTTGACAATCTTCGGGAGTATACTACCTTTGGTACTTGTATCATGGGTTTCCCGTCTTTATCTAGTCTTTGGCTTGTGTAATCTGCTTTTGTGGTATTTTTGTTCGTGTAATCACGCATGCATTCTCATGTAATCAGAATCAGCTGCGTATATGTATGCACACATGTGCGTAAGTGTACATTTAAAGCGTGGCCCGTCAATTTGCCTAGCTTCGCGGCAAAATACCTTGGGAGGTTTTCTCTCTGTATCTGCTCTGTCATTATTATCGAATGAAAATATCGATAAATCAACGAAATTATCGATAACAATTTACAGGTACCCAATTTTTAGTTGCGTTTTTCTCGCACGTAATTCAATAAAAATTAGTTTTTCCAACTCAGGCACCATCCCGGGTTTATGCACATCAACTTTTCCAAAGATTATTACATGATCAAATGTGTAGCTTATGAGTCTATAGGTAATATACATACAAACATTCATTTTTATATATATAAATGTTTTGCATTCAAAGCCTGTATTTAAAATTTTTGCTGCTCCTAGTGGAGTTTTGTGCTTTTTTCTATGTACCATGACCAAACATGAGTCTAATTTCATCTAAGCATATTAGAGTTCATGTGTCTAACACGACAACGCAAAATTCGGCAACATTAATGGTTTGAGAGATTTTAGTGTCACGGTCATAAAATACCGACGACATGCTAAACGACAAGTGAAAGGTGTTCATGGAACCGCCTTGCGACTGATGTCACCATGTTGAACACAAGATGTGTGCAGAGCAAAAACCTCAGATCTCTTTGAGCAACTACTATGAATGTTCGGTTATTCAACGACACGTCATAAATGTATTTTTATGAATAAAATCTATTAATACAGGTACCTACACTTCTGTAAACAACATAGTTACGTTTTCTGTCATGAACATTTAGTTTAATTTAAAGAGAGACTAATAATTTCATTCCACAAAATATATCTCTAAACGAAAAGCAGAGGAATATCGTTATTATGAAACAAAATGCTCACTTCTGCATTCATACATATTGTTTCAAAGTTATTACTTCCTCGTAAAATTCAAAAACCCCCGTTTAGGTGAGTACCCAGGCTCCGTTAAAGTTGTGTTTTTCTCTCATACTTTCGCATCCTATGCCCATGTCCATGTCATGCTATCTAAGTGGAAACAGAATATAAAATCCGATCTTGTAAATCGCATTTCTTTTGAAATAGAAATGAGCTTACAAAACCACACCTGCTCTATTGCAAGCTATGCTTCCTCATAGTGTCAAATAATGAGAGATGGTACAGGGCAGGTTAACCTTAACAGCTCGTGTTTCGGTTGAGTGAGATGTCAGGAACGGCAGATCTCTGTATTGTGACATAATATACAACTTTAACTAAGTTAATATCTCTGTAGGATAGTTTTTTCTTTGAAATGATAGAGGCAACGAAATGGCTCTCATTTAGAAGTTGGAGTTAAAAAAAAACGAAAATGACAATTAAAATAAAAAGTGTGTTTTTTATCCTATACAGTAAAGCGTGTGGAAAACAGAATTATTTTTAGGAAGTTCACAATCTGCAATTAGGTATGTGGTTTCTGGGGTAAATTCTTGCATAGCTTGAAAAATAAAAGAAGGATAGGAAATGGCACGCTAAACGATTTTTTTTTTTTTTTTTATAATTTGCACACACTAAAGGGGCTTTTTATACCCTTATTATGCCAGAGACACAGTGAGCGCATAAAGAATTTAGAAAGGGTTTGAAAGTAAGTGTCGGTGTACATTGGTTTTGAATTCATCAACATTGCAATGACTGGGAAAGGCAGAGTGTGGAAGGGAGTTCCACATTCGCGTAGTACGGCTAAAGAACGATTCTCTATACTTAACAGTACGTCCGAAATTGGGCTCGAGCATTCCTGGAGGCGCGGGTATTACGGTTGAATATCTTAAGGGGAGGAATGCAACTGGCTATTTCACTAGAGCAATTACCGTAGAAGTAACGGTAGAACAAAGAGAGACATGAGACGTTACGACGGTGTTCCAATGACGTGAATGTATTAGTGATGTCTCTTACACCAATCATTCTTATAGCTCTTTTTTGAATACCGTCCAAGAGGCTTAGGTATGTAGCTGGAGCACCAGCCCAGAGGTGGGAATTATACTCAAGCTTTGGACGAATATAAGTCTTATAGATAACAGCCAGATCAGACGGGGAGAAAAATTTCTTGCACCTTCTAAAGAAACCCAAACATCTTGCGGCATTTTTGGCGACATCGCATATGTGCTCGTTCCACAAGAGGTGGTCAGTGATGCACATACCGAGAATCTCGAGATGTTCGGTCTCATTGATGCAAGTGCCACTCATGGATAGTGGCAAGGGGGGTATATCTCGCTTCGACGGTACAAGACAGCATTGAGTTTTCGAAGCATTAAACTCTACGCGATTATGTATTCCCCATTGTACAATGCTGTTTAAGTCAGAGTTTAATGAGCTTATCATATTTTGTCGTTGCAGTTCCACATCCGAAGAGGAGGGATGTGAGTCTGGAAACGAATATGAAAAGCTAAGGGTACTATCGTCAGCGAAACAATGAATTGGATTAGAAGTAACAGACAAGAGATCATTAATAAAAATGAGGAAGAGGGTCGGAGACACAACGGAGCCCTGGGGCACACCAGCATTTATTTTGTGGGTTTCAGACTTGAACCCGTCCATTACAACTTGTATAGAACGGTTCGAAAGAAAATTTCTAATCCAACGAAGGAGGGATTCATCGATACCAAAGGCACGCATTTTCGATAAGAGAGCAAGATGCCAGACTTTATCAAATGCCTTTGAAATATCAAGTGCAACAATCTTACTTTCTCCAAAACGATGTAAAGATTTGTTCCACTGTTCGGTGAGATGAACCATCAGATCACCAGTGGACCTGTTGCTGCGAAAGCCGTACTGCCGGCCGGTCATTAAGAAGTTTTCGGTCTTCGAGATATTTTTTGAGCTGATAATTTATCAGCGTTTCCATGACCTTAGAAAGAAGGGACGTAAGTGCAATCGGTCGGTAATTGGAGGGAGAATAAGAATCGCCTTTTTTTGGGATTGGCTGGACAAATGCTGTTTTCCAACTGCTCGGAACGAGCCCAGAAGAATAGGATAGATGGAAAAGCTAACGCAAGGGTTTTGCCAGCGTGGAAGAACACCTCTTCAGAATAATAGCGGGGATGCCATCCGGACCAGCGGATTTATGTATGTTGAGATCCTTTAGGACTCTCGCCACAGAACGAGTGCGGAAAAAGATTTGTCCCATGGAATCATTGACGCGCTCAATAACTGGAGGAGTCATGACACTCTCTGGCAGCGAAGAGTTGGAGGCGAACTTTACTTCTTTTTCCCTGATAACCTCTTTACAGCTTGAATCAAACCATGACTTTTCCTTGGGTTTGATGCTTTTAACCCTGTTCGGGATAAAAGTTTTCATTCCCAAGATAATCATGTTAGTAATCATATCTGCGCTGGAGTCTACGTCACCATCGAGGAAGCATAGTGAGCAGTTAAAGATCCGGAAGAAGTTATTGAGACCGTTCCAGTTGGCTTTCTCGTATTGCCATACGGTTCTCTTCGAAGCTCTTTCATTAACTAAATTAGTTTGACACGAGAAATTTGCAGATATGATCTATGGTCGGATCGGCCTAGAGGCGATAATACACTTATTGTAAATTTATCAGGGTCGGACGTAAGGAACAAGTCAAGAGTGTTTTCCGCTTGGCCATCAATGTCCGATATTCGGGTAGGCTCGGTGACCAGCTGAGTAAGGTTGTTGAACTCAGCAAAGATCTCAGCACACATACCTTCGGGTGTTGTCGGGCCCGAATGGAAAAGCCACGAAGAATTGTGGACATTGAAATCGCCCGTAATAACGATTTCAGTGTGAGGGTACAGGGAAACAATTCTTTGTATAGAGTCAGACAGAGCATCGAATTCTTGGGAAGTTGAATCTCTGTCCAGGTTTGGGCTTCGATAAAGAAAGCAATAGTGAATGATGTGCTTATTTACAGAAAACTTAAACCACATACAATTGAAGAAAGGGTTGGAGCAACGTCCATACTGTGGTAAGAATTGATACGCAACATCACTCCTGATGTAAACGGCGAGACCATGGTGGGAAAGGAATAATGGCACTAAGCTATACCCGTGAATGAGAGATTCAGTAGGATCGGAATTCTCACTTACTTGGGTTTCACTCAGTGCCAAAACAGCTGGCCTGTTAGTCACAGTGTGGACGTACATAGCAAGAAAATTCGAACGTAGCCCGCGAATATTACTGTAGTCTACCCTGAAATTGCCAATCATTGCAAGTAAAAAAAATAATAAAAAACCAAAACAGACGAGATCTAAAAGATTTACTGAATTAAATTGAAGGAATTCTTTACGATTCAGCGCCACTGTTAGTGTTATGCCTTAACAGCAGCGTGAATCGATCCGACCCTGTAATTCAAACAGCAAATCTTTATTCATCTGTTGTTGACGACATATCATGTGCATACATTACATTGTATGAGCAAAAAAAAACTCAATGAAATGTAATGCATATGGTAAGCCATGCAACTGTAAAGCCATAAACAAAGAGAATGGGATGCTAACTCACTATGCTCCTGTGGCAGTAGGTATTCTTATGCCTTTTTTTTGTGTGTGCTTTTTTTTGTTGTTTAACTGGTTGACTTTCTTATTATACAGGGTGATTCACGAGCGTTGTGCCAAAAAGCTAGAGCGTGTAGGTTGAGTTGAGACAAGAAAAAGATCGTATGGGAGGGGGGGGGTCTATTCCCCCCCCCCGTTTAGCCGGGAGGGGCAATTTTCTGAAAAATTGACTTATTTTGTTTAAAAAAATATTTAAAATCAACGGCTTCGTTTACAACACCGTGCTATACCTTTCTGAAAAGCCAAAAACTTCTTCTTTCACTTTGTTTTTAAATTAAATTGTTTTAACGAATAGTTTAAAAAAAAAAATTTCAAACTCAAAATTTTCAAAAAAAAGCAAAAAAAAACATTTTTGAACTAATTTTTTTCAAAATTTAATGTAATTAAGTACTAATTTTGTTTTTAAAATTCAGTGTGTTTGTTAATTTTTAGTCGAAAACAGAAAACCGGATGCAAAAATGTCTCTTCGTTTTTGAGAAATTAAGAAAAAACCGAAACCACTTTTTTCTAAAAAAATCTTTGTTTTTATTTTTACCTATCTGGACTTTTAGTTTAATTTATTAGTTTAATTTATAAATTTAATTTTTTGTAATTGGAGTTTTATGAGGACTCAATAAAGTAGAAAAGTATTACATTATCCCTGGATTAACCATTTTGTTCATTGATAACGTCTGAAAACTGACCTGTAATTTTTTCTTACTATACCTGGGGCCGCGGCCACTCACTGGCTAGGGGCTTAAGATAATTAAACTGCATTTTTTCTTGAATGAAAAAACAACTAACAACCTATAGGTAAATAAAAGGCATCGCATATTTACTAAACAACCATTTACAATTAAAATATTAACTCATCAACACATAACAATAACAAACTCATACGCTCGAGAAGAGTTAGCGGACAGAAACTTCTGCTACGGTTTAACTTATTGTCGAGATCAGGAAGCTGAAAGACTCTACGCTGAAAGATATCCCAATAGATGGCGCCCAAGTCGTTGCATGTTTTCAAGAATCCGCCGACGAGAGCACTGAGAGCTAGAAGTGAAAGGTCAATGGCAGACGTTATCAATGAAAAAAATGAGTAATCCAGGGAAAATCCAATACTTTTCTACTTTATTGAGTCCTCATAAAACTCCAATTACAAAAAATTAAATTTATAAATTAAACTAATAAATTAAACTAAAAGTCCAGAGAGGTAAAAATAAAAACAAAGATTTTTTTAGAAAAAAGTGGTTTTGATTTTTTCTTAATTTCTCAAAAACGAAAAGACATTTTTGCATCCGGTTTTCTGTTTTCGACTAAAAATTAACAAACACACTGAATTTTAAAAACAAAATTAGTACTTAATTACATTAAATTTTGAAAAAAATTAGTTCAAAAATGTTTTTTTTGCTTTTTTTTGAAAATTTTGAGTTTGAAAATTTATTTTTTCAAACTATTCGTTAAAACAATTTAATTTAAAAACAAAGTGAAAGAAGAAGTTTTTGGCTTTTCAGAAAGGTATAGCACGGTGTTGTAAACGAAGCCGTTGGTTTTTAATATTTTTTTAAACAAAATAAGTCAATTTTTCAGAAAATGGCCCCTCCCGGCTAAACGGGGGGGAATAGACCCCCCCTCCCATACGATTTTTTTCTTGTCTCAACTCAACCTACACGCTCTAGCTTTTTGGCACAACGCTCGTGAATCACCCTGTATTTACCTATTTAGTTTTTGTATTGGGTTGGTGCTGTTTTTGATTTTATTTAATTGGTGTTGTTGATTCTTTAATTAATTGTATTTTTGGGTGCGGTTTTTTTGTTTAATTATGTTATTTTTTTGTTGTTGCTGTTTTTAATCACTCGCGAGGTGGACTCAGGAACACGGACGGGACATAGAAGAAACAAACTACGCGGACACAGCACTGACACAACCACTCTCTTTGAATGTTAGACTGACACTATCTCTATCTATGCGTTTGCCAGGTTTTTGAAAAAATTATGTTTGCAAGTGGTGATTATGTAAGTGGATAACATTGTTATTAATTAAAAGGATGGTAGATTAGTGTAAATTAGCAAATAAATAAATATTTTAATGTGAGTGTTATTGACAGTTAGGATAAACCTAGAAAACTGATTTCAGTGACTTAAATTCAAATTTTTTTATATTAAATGTGGCCTATTAAAGTAATGGATGAATCATCGAGAGGTTTGATTTACACTTTGCTTCAACTGAATAAGAACACAATTTTTCTAAGGTATGTTGCACGATTTTTCCTAACTTTGAAAGTTAATGTATCATAAGATGATACAACTGATTTCTTATGATGTTGAGAAAACAAGTCAAAAAGAAAAATTTAAAAAGCACCGCTATTTTCTTAGTCGCTCTCTTGCAAAGCTTCCCAAATAGAAAAACTCAGTTTTTTTTTGCGTCAACTGAATAGACAGACGATCATTCACTGTCCTTATCTTCATTGGTTATGATTATGAGGGTTTTGAGGTGATTGGCATACTAAATCAACTACAACAACAAAAATTCCCCTTAGAGTCCACCCACAATTAAAGGAACATCCTTCAGCTTCTCCGGGAAAGCCAAATATTAGGGCTTAATTTAGACAAGAAAATATACTGCAAACCAAATATTGACGAAAGAAGGCTACTGTAGCACTCTATACTTGTAAAAAGCAACAGGCTTAAAACAGGACTTCTCCTCAAAAATTACTTACTGGATATATACTTCGGTAATCAGACCGATATTCACTTATGGATTTGTCGTTTGGTGGACCGCACTGAAAAAGATGGTAAATTTAAATAAACTCATTAAAGTCCGGTAGTCAGAAGGAAAATGTATCACGGGAGCACTTCGCTCAACAGCAACTGCAGCTGTCGAGTTTCTTCTAAACCTAACACCTCTCGACATCTTCTCCAAAATGGTGGTGAGTTATGGAGTTAAACGAGATCATCATAAAACCAAAAGTTAAATATGACACCGCAAAGCTCCAATTCATCAAAACCAGCCAATTCTGAATTTTACATTTTATGGGAACGGAAATTGTAATGATCGAATTGCATTCAATTTCCGTTGCCATGAAAATTGCTGATTTGGTAAGTTAGATTTGAGAATTGATACGAATAAAATATAAAGAAGGGGGATTAGAAGTTCCACCACTGAAGAACACACAGTTGTTATTTTATTTAATTCTCTGCTTAGTTCTTCGGGTAACACCAAATTTCGTTACTTTTCATGGGAATGGAATTTGAATGTAATTCGACCAACAAGTCTCTTCAAATGATTTCTGTAGAAGCTGCATGGACGAAGAGGAAGAAGAAACAGTCTAACAACTTCCTGTACTTGTCAGGCACTCTCCAACGAAGGAACACCTACCTTGGTAATCTCTTTTTCGATAGTACCAGTGAACTGGTAACGATCGACATAAGAAGTCTCTCATATTTCATAATAGTACAACTTTAAGTTCATAACTCTCCCACGAGTAACTTTCTTTAGTGGTATCACAATGGATCCTTAGGGTCTAAGGGAGTCAACATTCAACAACATCTGGACAGCCACACTTAACATATTCGTCAATTCCTAACTTCACAAACTCTACGCTTTAGTCAAAAAAATATTCAGCGGTTTGCAAAATATTAACTGTGTCGTTGCTACCACTTCGAATCAGTTACCAATTACAACAATAATTTGATTTTCAAAAATATATCCTTTTATTGATTGCTTTATTGTATTCAACCCAAAGAATTCGTCCATAGATAAGGGTCAACACTGATGGACGTTTGTGAAATTCGGTCCCTTTCTTTAATAAATTAACGGATGAGCCACAAACAAATACGTACACAAAAAAGGAACAACTTAGGGAAAGGCTTAATTTTAATGATTTTAATGAGGCGAATTTAGGCCCATGCCTAGGCTTGCAATATTCTCGGGTGTAGTTATTTATTTCTGATGAGCTTAGCTCAACAAAACAAATTTATCTTCCTTAAAAAACACAAAGAAGATTGAGGAAGGTTGTTCGGCTGAAAAATTGATCGAAATAGTAATTTAATTTACTGCATTAAATCGTGATTAGCAAAAAGGATTTCCATTGTTTTGTAAAAAGAGAGAAAAAAAAATCCACCACTGATAAGTTATAATTTAAGTCGATGGTCACTGTGGCGTATGCGTATGTTTTGATTTTTATACCATTTGGCAAATTTATTGTCATTTTTACTTGCGACATATAGAATATATGGCAAGTATTGAATTCGTACAAAAAAAAAATTTTGAGATGATGATGAGATATGACATTACGATGATAGAGAAGTCGAAAAAAGTGAGTCCGGCGATTCCGTCTGTCTGTCTGTCGGGAAGTTTACAGGCACTTACAGCCTTAACTACTGGTCCAATTGACTTCAAACTTGAAAATAAGAGGTTTGAGCAAAAACCCATATCCTATTTTTTTCATTTTTTTTAAGATCAAAATTTAGGGTAGCCACCATACGATTTTTATGGCAAAAAACCAAAACTTTAAATTTTCTCCAAAACGGTTCCTACGATTTTTTTAAACTTCCTCTAATTTAATTTTTTTGAACACTCATGTATTTTATGTAAAAAAAAAAAAATTTGTATTGCTCCAAAACGGTACCTCCCATAGAACCGTTTTTTTGTTATTAGATTTTCTCAAAAAATAAAAGTCCGATCAGCGTAATTTTTTTTTTTGAAAGTACGTATATATTGCCCAAATATTTTTTTGTATTCAAAAAAATTTTAAAATTTTTTTTGGATTAAAAAAAAAATATTTTAAACTTTTTTTCAAAATTGTGTATCTTAAAAACGGATCAATATTAAAAATCGAAATATACGCATAAAATGTATATTTGCATATTCTTGAATACTGCATACCCAAATTAATTTTAAGACATTTTTGAAAAATTTTATATATAAAAAATTAATTTAAAAAAAACGGCTCCGACGATTTTCAAAAAAAAATTCAATAAATCAAAAATAAGGTTTAAATTTGTTTGGCATTTAAATTTTTGGAATAAAATGTATTTACGAGGTATATTTTCAAATTTTAATTTTTTTTTTTAATAAAAAAAAAATTGAAAAACCAACATTTTCTTAAGAAATCATATGACATCAATTTTTTTCCGATTAAATCCATTTTTGAGGTACATATTTCAATTTAAATTTGTATGTATGAGTTTTTTTTAAATTTTTTGTTATGTTTTTTTTTATGATTTATAATTGTGAATACAGGACCAAGTTCGTACGACCGAGTCGTGCACACTTTTTAATTAATTTTTTTGCAGGTGGCCATGGTTCAGAGTAGTGGATTGCTAAGCCGAACGCTACGGGTTCAAACCCCAGCTTCAGCAGCATTCTTTTTCTACAAAAATCGCCAGCTTATCTGAGGCCACCTGTGCGATAACATGAGACAATACAAATCTAAGTCTCCTCCTCTGAGCCACGTAGGTTTCTGTTATGTGTGCTTTCTTTTTATGTGTCTATCTGTCTCTCTCTGTTGTATTAATGTATTGTTCTGTCCCAGCCGATGGTCTCAGTCACCAGTGCTGCTTTGTGTCTGTAGTTCGTTACATTTATGTGCGAAGTACTGTAAAATGTAATGTAATGTAATTAATTTTTTGAATAAATATCCATATGTTGTACTTGTTTTTAATTATCATTCTTCAATGAATGAAACCTTTGCCTGATTCAATATTAAAAATTAATCATTACATCAAAGAATAATTATTTAAACCAAAATGCAAATTACCACAAAATTGAAACAACTATTTCCTGTGGTGAGCCCATTCGCAGTATGCTGCAAAATTAATTGCAGAATATTGGAAAAAAGAGAGTCACATTGCCAGCCAATTTGAGATGGATGCTTCGTAATGTTTTTAATTCCGTAAATGAATAAGATGGTTCCTAAGGAAAGATTTGGTCCATTTTTAACTAGATATATGAACGTTTACATTTTTGTAAATTCTTATTTAATATTTAAACATTGAAAGCGATGTTTTGCTGATTCAAAATATAAATAACCAAAAAAAAACAGTTATCTGTCGTCTATTTTCCATAACTCGGTAAAATTTGAAATTTGATGGACACGACCAGATGACCTACATTCGTTTCTACCTTTAAGGTCAACGCAATAAGAAAAAAAAAGGCCGTAGGCATCTAACAGAAAACTTGCAACCACAACAGCCGGTGGCAAGGTTGCGGTGACAACCGAGAACATCAGCCGTAAGGGCTATTCATTTGTGTTCAACTTTTTCAAGCTGCATATATAAATGACTATTTAATAGCCTTTAGAAAAGTTTCTTGCGGGCTTACGGTGTGGCAACGATGAAGAACCATGACTTTTCAACACCATCCCAGATGTTTTTTTTTTCGTCAAACCGAGTATATCACGAAATTTGAAAATGAATTTTCATCATAAAATACCTTTTGTTTGTCTTCTCTGGTCTGGTGATATTTTTGGCGTGAATCCTCTACTAAATTTTATGTTTTTACTGGAATGGTCTAAGGGACAAGTATTAAATTCGAAGAAGTATTATTTTAGTCTTAACCAAGAGACTATTTAAGGAGCTTAAAGAAATTGCTGGACTATCAGCGAACGTTGGACGTATGTAAGTTCTTTTCATGGTAGCCAATTCAGAGAGGGAAGCAGTTTCTTAACTGCTGACAATTTTAAGGACATTTGCTTTTTTTAACTTCCCAGAGGAAGTAATCTCCAGTTTTTGCATATCTCCATGTTTCGAGGTCCCTAGAATCCGAATCAACCCTTTTCATCATAATGTTCGAATGTGGTAAGTGCGTTATCTCGTGAACCACTCATAATATTGTGATGAATTTATTTAGACAGAGTACATTTATTTGAGAAAAATTTATTTAACAAAAAGCGCCTGCAACATAAATAAAAGACAAATAATTACATTGTAGGCAACAAAATAATTAAATTAGGAAAATAATACCTTTTGTAGTTAAGATATACAATCATTCAAGTTGATGTTTATAGTTCAATAAAATATTTCATAATGAAATAAGAAAAGTTTTCATATGACTAAAATATTCAGAAGTAACTAATTTGTTTTGTATAGAACAAGTATTCAAAATTCAAAGTATAACAAATAGGATGGTAAAATAATTAATATCAACACTCCTCCTTAATTATTTTACTTCGTAAATATTCAAAGTATTTGCGTAGAAGAGGCTTGGTCAAGATGTCAGCCAGTTGATCCTTGCTTCTGACATGAACTGGTGTGACTGTTGTTCCAATATGCTGCTGGATGAACTTCCTTGATATCTCGATATGTTTCTTGCCTTTAGTTATCTTTCCTTCATGTGTGTTATTCAGCATGTGAATAGCAGACTGATTGTCAATATAGTGTGGTGTAGGTTTGCTTGTGTCTAATTGTTTTAATTCTTCAGCTAATCTTCGTATCCAACAGACTTCGTCTATGGCTAATACTGCTGCTCTGTACTCAGCTTCAGCTGACACTGTGTTTTGTTTTTGAGTGAGCCAAACTATAGGGCCTCCACGTAATAGGATAACTCCACTAGTGGACTGTCCAGTTTCTGTATCTCCACCATAATCAGAGTCACTATACACAGACAGATTCTTATCTCCATTAAAACATATTCCAAATTTTGTTGTCTCTTTTATATATTGGAAGATACGTTTTACCATTGCCCAATGACTTCTCATTGGCTTATTGTTGAAGCGACTTAAGTAATTGACTGCGAAATTTATATCTGGACGTGATATGGTAGCGAGATATAGCAGACTTCCAACGACTTCTCTGTATGGTGTGGACTTGGATTGATTGATAAATATTCCGTCTCCAAACACTTGAATCTGCATTCCGAGATATGAGAAGCACTTGTCTCTTCCAGTATCATGAGTGATCTTGAACTTTTGATCCAGTTTCTTTAAAACTTCCAACATCTCGTTTTCATGTTGTCCGACCATGAGACAATCATCAACATGTAAGACAATAAGTATAGTTCTGTCTTTGTTATAAAAAACACATGGGTCATCATCAGTGGATTTGAAACTTAAAGACTTCAGGAATTTTGAAAAAGTCTCGTTCCAAACTTTTGGTGCCTGTTTTAAACCGTATAGGCTTTTCTTTAATTCGCATACACGACCTGACTTGTCATTGAAGCCTTCTGGTTGGTACATGAAAATTCTTTCATCAAGCTTACCATGTAAGAACGCTGTCTTTACATCAAAAGTCATTAACTTCATACTTTCAGATGCAGCTATGCTCAAGATTAGTCTGATTGACATAAGACGAGCAACAGGACTGAAAACTTCAAAATAATCTCTACCTCCTTCTGTTCAAAACCTCTGATGACCAGTCTTGCTTTATATCTTCCATCATTTTTCTTTCGTAACACCCAACGACAGGTTAGAGGTGCAATATCCTTAGGTTTCTCAGTTAAGATCCATGTTTTCATTTTTATCAATGACTCATACTCCTCTAACATTGCTTTCTTCCAGTTTTCATCTTGAAGGGCTTCATTGACAGAAATAACATTAGTTTCACTGGGCATACTTTCCTTAATATCTTGTGTTACTAGTGCTGTGTCAGTTACATAGTCATTGAATCTTGATGGTGGTTGCATGACGCGACGAAGTCGTGAGCTTCTTCTTAGAGTTGGCACTGCTGGACTTTCAGAGCTATCAGATTTAGTCTCTTCAGATTCAACGCTTCCATATTCTGAGCTTGTGTCTGACTTCTCAGTATCAGATGTTTCAGTTAGTGGTGTTTCTATTTCAGTACAGCTTTCGGTTTCAGTCTTGTCATCAAAAACTACATTACTAGAACTGATAACGTCTTTGGTCTCATTTATGAAGACTCTGAAACCTGGAGAATCAACATCATAACCGACAAATATACCTTTCGTTGATTTTCTGTCCATCTTGCCTCTCTTGTTGCCTTCTTTTAATACGTAGCAGTCACAACCAAAAGATTTCAACTTGTTTATGTCTATTTTTCTTCCAAACCACAAATCCGCTGGACTTTTATCTTTAACAGTACTACTGCCAGTATGATTGATGGTAAAAACGACATAGTTTACGGCTTCACCCCATAAGTTTTCATTAAGGCCTCGAGCATGAATGACTGTTCTCGCAGCTTCGACTATCGTTCTCATTTCTCTTTCTATACGTCCGTTTTGTTCTGGAGTATAAGCACTTGACTTGCTGTGAAAAACTTCCAGACTTTCTAAAATTTGTGTCGTTTGGCGGTTCTTTATTTCAGTTCCATTGTCTGAACGTAATGTCTTAACTTTTCTATCAAATTGATTTTCAACTAGTTTCAGGAAAGTTTCCAGCTTTTCAGCTGTCTCACTTTTATGTTTCAAAAAGTAAACAGTCCTAAAATGAGAGTAGTCATCCTTAAAGAGTAGGAAATATTTTGCTCCTCCTAAAGAGTGAATGTTCATCTCACATAAATCAACATGTATTAAATCAAGCTGTTGTTCTGAAATTTTTGGATTTAGAGGATGTGAGACCTTATGTTGCTTTCCATAAATCGTCGCCCGAGAATTGGTTTGTTCCATACGCCACTTTTGTCGTTTTCGAGTTAGGAATGGATTCTATGGGAATTTTGTATGCTCTTTCTAAATCTGTGATCAGATTTGTGCTACGTCTTTTCAATCCCGAGATATCCAACATCAATTTTGTTCCATATCCACCAAAATCAACATTTTCTAGAATTGTTTTGTGCCATAAACCATTTTTTGGCGTTTGGGACATTTTTTCCATATAAAATTTGTCAAGTTTTTTGTCAGAATTGTTTTGTTCCACGTGCATATTACGGTGACAAGGGATAGAAAAAATCCTAAGAATGTTGAGAATTGGTTTGTCCTACGTGCACTTGTGTTAAAGAAATGCTATGTTTATGGGACAATCATCGCAAACAAAATTTTAGTATTGGTTTGTGCCATATCCATTATAGGCGGGGAGCCCTCAATCCTGAAAGTGCACTTACACGGATTTCAAAATTTTGTATATTAAAAGATAGTTTAAAGAAATACCAACAAATTAAGCCCGGTATGACGAGGCCTATCGTGGCACCAGTATTTTTTTGCAATTTTTTGCATTATTAATAATTATTGATAATTTGCACTTATCGCGGATTTTAATTTTAACTAGCGCAGATTATTGGAAATTTAATGTGCTTTCAGGAAAAAATGGTATGACAGCTGCCATCCTGGCACCAATGTCTGTCATACCTATTTTAAAATTTTGTCACTCATATGTTTTTAAAATATGTAGGTATGACAGACAAATGCCAATGGCGTAGCGTATGGAACAAACCAATTCTCGGGCGACGAAATGCATCCTGGAAAAACATATTCGTTCCAATAATCTTTAAACTTGATTCCATTTCTATTCAGTACATTTCGCACATGTGTGACATTTTGATGTGCAAGCTTGTCATGCCATTTTCTTAAGGAGATGTTAACAAGACATTTTTCAAACTCTCGGCGAAACTTCATTTTGTATAACTTCCCTTCTCTTTCTGCCAAAGCTCCTACATTTCCACTTGAGTCTGTGAATATCGATTGATCTGCATTTGCTGACTGTTTGTAACCCTTATCCAACACTGAACTGACTGAGAAGAGATTGAAAGGCATTTTTGGAGTATGTAATACGTCTTGTAACACTATTTTCTGCCAGATCTGACCGTCAAAAGCTTCAAGTTCAATGTCCCCTATACCGATGCCTTCTAGTTCGGTTGCATCACCAATGACAATCATGGTCGGCTGTTGAAGGGTTTTGTAGTTCTTGAACCATTCTCTATGCGAGCTCATGTGTTGAGTTGCAGCACAGTCTTGATACCAACAGTCTTCAGAATTTTTGTAGAAAGAGTCTATCGAGGATAAACTGACCGTTATAAGTGCACGTCTGTTACTGCCATTCTTGTTACGTTTATCATATCGGTCTTCATTATGACTAGATTCTGCATTCGGACAGTCTTTCGCGAAATGTCCTTTGCATTTGCATTTGTTACAGCCATATGTATTTTTACAGTACTCAAGATATTTTGCAGACGGTTTTCCATGACATTGAGACTTCATGTGGCCAGTCTTTCCACATTTGAAACATTCCGGAGGCTTGCTCTTCTGACTTCCAGAGGATGTATCTGACTTGTTTTTATATTTCGATATAAAAGCATTTTGAGATGTAGACTTTTGTGACTGACTTTCATTTAATCTATCTTCTTCTAGTCTTAGCCTATCAAATAAGTTTCCCAGACACTTTTCTGCTCCACTGACATTGTCCCAGGCTGTTCGAAAGTGGTATAGTTTCGGTGGCAATATACCTAAAATTCTCTGCATAATCCAGGAGTCCTTCATTTCTTCACCTTCAGTTGCCAAACTATCAGCTAGCTGCTGAATTTGCATACAATTTTCTATCACTGACTTATTTTCATTATATTTGTACCCAAAAAATTGTCGTTGTAAGCCTTCAATGGATACATCTGACTTCTTACCATATAGTGTCCAATTTCAATAACATACTGTAGGCAGATGTACATTTTGAAATTTTCATAGCAATTGAACTACTGCAATTCAGACCAATAAGTGTTTCAGCTTCTAAATCTTTAGCGATCCATGACAAAACATTCTGACAGTTTTCTCCTCCTTCAGGTTTAACGGTTATACCAGTAGCAACATCAAAAATTGTCTTACCTTTCAAGGTTAAATTTAATTTAAACCTCCATGACCACGGTTAGTTCAGCTATAAAAAATAATTTTTTGTAGCTAGATAATTCTAGCTACTTTTTCTAGCGACTTTTTGAAAAACAAAAAAAACATAATTTTGTCCAGTAGAGCGCATATTCAGCATGATGTCAACAAAAACTTTTAATTCTATAATGTTCATCCAGAATCAGCTTTAATTACTAATAAAAATTGTAACACCAACGAATTAGCCGAAATTTTGCTAACGCAAAATATTTTTAAAAATGCCGTTGAGGGAAATGAAGGTGAACACATCGATTTAATTTATGTAGATTTATTGAATTTTGTTAATTTTTGAATTAACCAACTAACGAGTACGAATTTCTTTTCACAACTATTTATTTTATGTATTTTTCTTATTTTTATAAAAATAGAAACAAGAGACTGAATTTGTTTGTTTTTAACAAACTGTAAAGTATTTCTGAGGAAATGTGATTATTTTCTCATTTTGGTTTTATTCCTGAAAATCTCTAATGGCTGATAAGGAGATAAGAGACTGAATTTATTTATTTTGTTGTTATTTTTCAGGAAAAAAATGTCAAAGGAAAGGTTTTTTTGTTTATTATTTTGCAAAATTTTCTAGCGACATCTAGCGACTTTTTTTCTCCGAAATTTTAGCCAATCTAGCGACTTTTATAGTTGTGTCTAGCTACTTTTTATTTTAGCTTGCGGCAACACTGTCCATGACTCGTAATTAATGTTTCCACTGGGATCTTCTGTTAAACATTCAAGTTGAGAGCGTATGCTTTCCATTTTCAATATCGTATAATGTTAATTATTCCAGACAATTCAAAAATTTCAATCTCAAACTTAAACCCAATACATGCTTGGCAACATGCCTGGGCCCATAACCTGATGAATTTATTTAGACAGAGTACATTTATTTGAGAAAAATTTATTTAACAAAAAGCGCCTGCAACATAAATAAAAGACAAATAATTACATTGTAGTCAACAAAATAATTAAATTAGGAAAATAATACCTTTTGTAGTTAAGATATACAATCATTCAAGTTGATGTTTATAGTTCAATAAAATATTTTATAATGAAATAAGAAAAGTTTTCATATGACTAAAATATTCAGAAGTAACTAATTTGTTTTGTATAGAACAAGTATTCAAAATTCAAGGTATAACAAATAAGATGGTAAAATAATTAATATCAACATATTGACATGAAATTAGTCTCATTCGACGCGGAATTGCTTTCTTACATTTTCAGCGAAATCGGTGCGTTGGCTGCTAAGCAGAACGTCGTGGGCTCGAGTCCTACTCGTGCATGCACATAGTTTTTATTTCATCTTTCACGGGCACTGCCTCTTGCGAAGAACTGACAAAATTTCCAAGAGTATCAATCTGTCATGAAAAAGTGCTTCTCGACTTTGCCGTTTGGAATCGTCTTTAAATTGTAGGTCCCCTCCATTTTTCACATGCACCCCAGAGAGTTGTTGATGAGATTAAGCCACTTAGGCCTTGGCTCTTCAAGAGCTGTCGGCGCACTCTATTTTTTTTTTATAATTGAAAATGAGTTTACGCGGATATACAGGATGCACAAAATGTGTTCGACTTTAAAATTTGAAAAACTTTGTCAGATTTCAACCGATTGGCATCATCGAACACATTTTACAAAGTTTATTGTAATAAAATTTTAACCATGAATCGGTTCTTGTTCACAAAACGCGCGGAAATAGTCACAATGTTCATTAAATGTTATCGTTCAGTTGTTGCAACACAACGTACGTGTCTTCATAAGTATCGCGTTCGTTCTGAGCCTTAAAATGATACTATTCATCATCGCCCAATTTAACGGCATCGTGCTTTTTCTTGTGGGGATTTTTTAACTTTTTTTTCTACTACTGCTGGGTCGCGTTAGTCGGGTGGACACAGGAGTAGCACTCATGTTTTTTTTTAATGAACTGACACCAAATGTTGGGGCAAGGTGGGAAAATTAAATCTTGACTTCAATAGACAGCATTGAAATTTAAACGCATTAATCCATTAATTATGCTGGAAAGGTCAAAATTTAATAAGCTGCCGGAGAAGGCCTGCATACGAAGAGCAGGGCTGTGAATTGATAAACAAATGGAAAAGATTCGCCAGCACAGAATGGTGTAGATGTTAGAATTGAATACAATTACTACGACTTAATAATTATTTCTAAATGACATTCAAACTTTCTCCAAAATGATGTTAAGATTTCTTCCTGAAGCTTACGGTAGCGAGGTGTCAATTTTAGTTCGTCTAAGCGTGAAAATAAAAAAACGCTACTATCCATTTACTCAAAAGAGGGCGACGACCAACAGAAAAGTAAATATGCATAGGTACATTTAATTTCCTTCGAGAAATAAAGGGATACTAGCTGATATTTTTTTGCTTCACAGTGAGTTCGAGTGCAACCGAATATTAGTCCCAAAATAGCACATTTATTTCCAAGTCCAAACAGATACATATTAAATATTATATAAGATAACACTCACTGACAAGTGTTAATTTAGCAGATATCTGCATAAGAAAAATATTAGATTTCTCGACAGCCCGAAAATGGAAGTTACTGGAAACAAGCGTACGTACTAAGGACGACCATGAATTTTTGACATTTTTTTCCAAATTACTAAAAATTCTTATTAAATAGCAAAAAGTGCCATAAACCTTATAAGTAATCCAAGTCTTGAAATTGTTCCCCAATTGAAAAGCATAAACTTTCATAAGTATTTAATGCTCCTTCATAACAATCTCAAATGAATTATTATGCACTATTTCTACAAAAGAAAAGGAAATGCAGATAAAATGCATTTTTAAGGACCCAACCACCATTGCAACTCGTTCCCCACAAAACGAAGTTTGGTATTTAAATAGTACTCTTTAAATGGAGGGTGTCAACAAATTACTTTCTATAAATTTATGGTCGGTTTTATTGTAGTCAACGGAGGGCTTATCAGGGGCACATTTAAAAACAAAACTACTTATATACTCGTATAAAATTTTTTTGCATAAGGAATGGATTCCAAAATTCATAAGAATAAGAATAGCTGTGGAGTCTTTCCACTTCGTATTTTGTTCTCCTTTTCAATCCTTTTCTTCACAGAAAACTTCAACGAAAACACTCGAAAAAGGGATAAGAGTCTATTCGAAAACATGAGAGGAATTTTCGAGGGTATTCACAGTGAAATCATATTCAGATCCGGATTTAAAGGACTTAAGCTCCGACGATGCTTCATATTCTCTTCGCAGTTGAATATGCTGGTGTACTCAGTGTGAATTTTCTGAAGGAAAAAAAAAAGTGTTTACTATTGATTTTTACTTGCATGCTTTTTTTTACCGTAATAAAAACACAAAAAGAATATGTACTTAAAGCTAAAGAGTTTAAGATCTGTCAAACCAAGGGTTCAATTAGTTGAATGTTAAAGGGATAAATTAAAGAACATCTTTATCTTGCTTAATTTTAACTTATAGATTTTTTACTTATTGCCAAGGATAAGATGTGATCAGATATTGAGAAATACTGAAGTTAAGAAAATCGTTTGCAGAAATTATTGAATCATGTTTTTATTTTAACGTGAGATAGAAGTGTTGTTTTAGTAACGAGAGAGTGTTCGGAGTAGCTGATCTGCCAGTATGAAGTGTTATTGAAGTAAGTGTTAAACAGCTCTTTTATTTTTGGTTTTTCAAACGTCGTATAAGCCGATTAAAATATTTCATTTTTAAAAATAACTGTAAACATATTTGTTACTGTCGAATCGTCGCACAATGTTTATCTTTACCAATCAAATTTATTTAACACAAAATTAATCATCCTTAAAAATCTTTTCTCCACAGTTTTTCACTCCGACTCTGTACAAATTTTGTGCATTAAATATTCCTAAGCGGTTTGCGTACATTTCTGCTTTTGTAAGATACCGCGTTATAATAAAAATTCATTCTTCTAGAGCTGCAAACCGATTTATCCTTATGTAAACTCGTTTGTTTGTCATATTTTATGCTGTTATGGGTGCTAAAGCTTTGTTGATTTTAGTTACCAGAAATTATGCAGAAAATCTTTTTTTGTGCTGGATTCTGTGCATCAAGTCCTTAATTAGATTCATTTTTTATTTTTGTTTCATTTTGTGGTTCTTTTTATTGAAAGCAACAATTTGCATAAATCTGAATACACACCTATCTTGGAATATACATTAAATATACTCATGTAAACTGCGGAATAAATTTTCTCAGAAAAGAAGAATTTTGACAGTTCACTCTACAGCAGTTAACAGGATCAAGTAAAAAATGGATTATATGTTTTGTTCTGTTTACTTATGTGCTGATGTGGAGCCTCATCAAACAAGCGTCTGTAACCTTTCGGTCCCTAGGTGGCTGTGTTAGTGTTTGCACACCAGGTTGGTTGAGGTCCGCTATAAACTGTGTGCTCCTTCCACATCCTTCGACGTAAAATTCGACAAGTTTACGGGCCACAGCAATATATGCATGTGACCCAGGGTTCAACTACTTAACCCTAACTTTTTTTGCTAGACCTTCGCTTAATATATCCCGTACAGTCCTGTATTTACCGTTTCTATTCTGCAATACTGCAGACAGATAAGGTACTTCTTTGCAGCACCTCTTTTATTGCATCTTGTTTAGCTGTATAAACATCTTCGAGTGGGGGGCTTGAGCGCAGATCAGGCTAATGTTTGCGAATTATAAGCCTTAATGCGGACTGTTTTATGGCGATCATTTAGAAAGTTGAAACTCAAGAATTAATTTCTGAGTCGAGCCCACATTCAAATAGATTTCGTTCCCGAAAGCAGTCGGTGTAGAAGATGCCATAGCGTCAACCCATTGCATTTCAGTGGTTATTTCGTATTGTAGCACTTTTTCGGTTGCACGTGGTCTTTCTTGAAACGTTTTTGTGGGTCAGCTTCAATGAATCCTTCCATATTGGAGGATTGTTGGTGTTTCGGAACTAATATTTTCTATGGGCGGGCAGTTATATTGACGCACTACACTCAACCAGAAGACTTTACCTATAACTGGTAAGCCGACCAAACCGTTCATAAAGTTGAATGTCTTGCCCGTAGACGGCAGCTCAACAGATTTTATATAGTTTAGAGTTAAACTTAAAAGTGTAATAACTTTTTTATGTATTCTACATCAAAATCTTAACCATTTCTGTTTTAGTTATTTTTTCATCAAATCACATACTAATACTAACATAATTTTCTTCCCAAAATAAGCGATACAGTAAAAAGAACTCATTTCAAACCCGAGAACAAATAAGAAAACAATTAACATCAACATTGAAAGAGAGAAAAAAAAAACGAAATCTGACATTAAAATGATAATTAACTGACAG
Source organism: Sphaerophoria taeniata (assembly GCA_943590905.1). Classification (NCBI taxonomy): domain Eukaryota; kingdom Metazoa; phylum Arthropoda; class Insecta; order Diptera; family Syrphidae; genus Sphaerophoria; species Sphaerophoria taeniata. The sequence goes on along the minus strand of OX016541.1, from coordinate 59,868,137 downwards.
AGAAATCCTTTTCTTTATTTGTCAACACTGTGACATTTTAACTTTAAAGTTCTTCTTTTTTTGTTGTTTTGGATCCCCTATTTCCTTTGAGCAAAAAAAGCAACGGAACAAAAACAACCTAAGTATGACAATATCAAAATCATCAACAACTCAACATTATAACAGTGGGGTGAAATAATAAAAAAAGAAACTCACAGCCCTATTATGAGTATCAATTTGATAGTCGATAGCTTCTATCAAATAGTAGTTGATAGTTTCGTATTATGAGTATCAACTTGTTATTTTTGACCGATTGTGAATATTTATCAAAATTTCCTTCGAGACGAGTTGTTTATTTTAATGTTTGACTTTTCAAATTTGAAATAAAAATATTTCCAAAAACGACTTGCAAACTTTTTTTTCTTAAATAAAACGGAAACCATTTAAGCTATTTCAAAAATTGTATTGCAGGCTTGAAGTACAATAAAAACACTTATGAGTGGAACTCGAAATCCTTATTCTTTTTGACTTTTCGCCTTTAAAAATAACAAATCAATTTGTTTGTTTGCGTTTCAATCAGGAATTTTTAGTTGATAGAAAAGTTGATGTGTATCAAATTTGTTGATATTCGTAATACCGTGTCTATCAAAAAAATCATTCACAATAGCTATTAAATCTAATAAAATTCAAACGTCGATAAAAAAATGTTGACAGTTGATAGTCGTAATACGAATTCATTAAATTTGTTGATATATAGGGGAGAGTGGGTATGTTTGGGACACTTTTCGAATACATTAAATTTGCCGAGATCTTATAGATCGTATCTGAGCAAAATTGATTTCTAAAGATAAAATAACATTTTGGCAACCTATTTTTAGTTAAAAAGAAGGCGAAACTCCGACAGAAGAAAAGCAAAAAATTAATTTCATGAACCAACTCACTTTGTCCCATTCCTCCTACGAGCAGGAGGATTGGGACAACTATGGGGTGGAATGGGACACTTTTCGAATACATTACATTTGCCGAGATCTTATAGATCGTATCTGAGCAAAATTAATTTCTAAAGATAAAATAACATTTTGGCAACCTATTTTCAGCTATAAAGAAGGCGAAAGTCTGACAGAAGAAAAGCAAAAAATCATTTCATGAACCAACTCACTTTGTCCCATTCCTCCTGCGAGGAGGAGGATTGGGTTTGTCCCATTCCTCCTGCGATCAATAGGATTGGGACAACTATAGGGTGGAATAGTGATGTCCCAATCATCCTGCGTGGCACTTTATATAAATAATTTATAATATCACTTCTCGTGTGGCAATAATTAAACAAAACAACGATGAATTCACTTAAAAAATGGTGTTGCCACCTAATTATTACACTCTTTTGCGCAGTAAGTTCACACATTAAAAAAAAAATTCACTCAAAGTTTACACAGATGTTTTACTTTTTATGCACAAATTACCTTTTTTTAATCTCCACTCCGTAATTTTTTTCCTAGACACAACTTGTTTTGTTGAGGGATGGGGACAGACTGAAGACAGAATCTGTCATACAAGGAAAGAGAAAAAATATGGTAGGAATTGAGAAAATGCCTAAGTCCCATTCCTCCTGTGTCCCAAACATACCCACTCTCCCCTATCAACTATCAAGTCGATAGTTGCTAGTCATAATAGGGCTGTCAGTGGGTTATTCAAATAAAAACGTTAAAGCTAGGTCTTTTCGTATGAATAAGTGTAGGATTTATCTTTAACAAATCTTAAAGGCTCTTTAAAGAATTCACGATCATTCGCCCGAAAATACCCTCCCGAATGGTCATTTTCCCGAAAGTGAAAAACCCGAAAAATACAAAATCGAATTGTTTTGTCCGAATCTAAATGCCCGAATGTTATTACGCCCGGAAGAAAATGATTACAGAAGGGTTATTCTTGTTGTAATTCAATGTATTTTTCTTCTGTATTTTTACATAATAATCTCAAGAAAGCAAAATGTTGTGCGTAATGTTTTTCAAATATTCTATAGTTCGACCTTCGTGCTTCGTCTTTGTATTTTTGGTACAACCTCGATGTGTAGCAAACAGCGAGTATATGCGGCGACTTCGCCGCTCAAGGGGTTTTAACCCTCGATGTGTAGTGCACGACTCTGGCAACGCTAGCAAACAGCGAGTATATGCGGCGGCTTCGCCGCTCAAGGGGTTTTAACCCTCGATGTGTAGTGCACGACTCTGGCTACGCTAGCAAACAGCGAGTATATGCGGCGGCTTCGCCACTCCAGGGGTTGTAAACCTCGATGTGTAGTGCACGACTCTGGCTACGCTAGCAAAAAGCGAGTATATGAGTATTGGTACAACGAGGAACAAAATGACCATTCGGGCCAATGACCATTCGGGCAAGTTGATTCGGGCACGTGGATTCGGGTAGAGCCGTTCGGGCAAGAAGATTCGGGCAATTTTCCATTCGGGCATGCTGATTCGGGCGTGTATTTTCGGACAAATGGGCGGATACCCTTTAAGGAAATTAGAAATGAGTGATCCTGATCATCGATTTTCATTTTCTTAAGATCAAAATGACAATTTTGAAGAAAGCGTAACATATTATGCCCTTTCTGATATAGGTATTCCAAAATAGCGGAAAGGTTTTTGAGATTCGTTCAGCACTCAATGCAGAAAGGCAAAATACAACGTTTAGTTGCATATGTTAACTGCATAATCCGATCCGTCACTGCACAAACAAAAGCAGCATAAAAATAAAAAGATAATTCGTGTGACTTACGTGTTCACATACTATACTCCTTTCTTTTCCATGATGGAAAATCATGTTTTTTTTTTGCAAAAAAAAAAATATTTAAGAGCAGAAAAAAATATGATATGAATATAAATATTATATGATAGTCATAGGATAACAACAGCGTTTCGCTTTCGAAGTAAAAACAACAACTTCACGCTGACTTTTAGTTTTGAAATTATCTCTGAGGCAGTTGGCAGCAGAAGAATAGAATAAAATATCTGAATCTAAAGGATAATAGTTGAAATAAGCAGAATATAAAAATTCAACCATCCAACCAGGATAATTTTAGTGGACAACTTTTGTTTTTTCTTTCTTCATTGTCTTTTTTTTCGAGGGAACTATAGGACCAGAGTTTGGTAAGGATGTTTTTAACTTTTTGTTTCTTTTGGATTTATTTTATTCATGGTTGTTTTAGAAACACAACGACTAGGGCAACTAAGGAACGACGACATCGTTGAAGAATTGCAATGTTCACTCTTTCATACTTGAAAAAATTTAATTTGGGACACGAAAAAAATGAATATATTTTATATATATTACTAACGAGAGAGTGTTCGGAGTAGCTGATCTGCCAGTATGAAGTGTTATTGAAGTAAGTGTTAAACAGCTCTTTTATTTTTGGTTTTTCAACCGTCGTATAAGCCGATTAAAATATTTCATTTTTAAAAATAACTGTAAACATATTTGTTACTGTCGAATCGTCGCACAATGTTTATCTTTACCAATCAAATTTATTTAACACAAAATTAATCATCCTTAAAAATCTTTTCTCCACAGTTTTTCACTCCGACTCTGTACAAATTTTGTGCATTAAATTTTCCTAAGCAGCGCAGCGGTTTGCGTACATTTCTGCTTTTGTAAGATACCGCGTTATAATAAAAATTCATTCTTCTAGAGCTGCAAACCGATTTATCCTTATGTAAACTCGTTTGTTTGTCATATTTTATGCTGTTATGGGTGCTAAAGCTTTGTTGATTTTAGTTACCAGAAATTATGCAGAAAATCTTTTTTGTGCTGGATTCTGTGCATCAAGTCCTTAATTAGATTCATTTTTTATTTTTATTTCATTTTGTGGTTCTTTTTATTGAAAGCAACAATTTGCATAAATCTGAATACACACCTATCTTGGAATATACATTAAATATACTCATGTAAACTGCGGAATAAATTTTCTCAGAAAAGAAGAATTTTGACAGTTCACTCTACAGCAGTTAACAGGATCAAGTAAAAAATGGATTATATGTTTTGTTCTGTTTACTTATGTGCTGATGTGGAGCCTCATCAAACAAGCGTCTGTAACCTTTCGGTGCCTAGGTGGCTGTGTTAGTGTTTGCACACCAGGTTGGTTGAGGTCCGCTATAAACTGTGTGCTCCTTCCACATCCTTCGACGTAAAATTCGACAAGTTTACGGGCCACAGCAATATATGCATGTGACCCAGGGTTCAACTACTTAACCCTAACTTTTTTTGCTAGACCTTCGCTTAATATATCCCGTACAGTCCTGTATTTACCGTTTCTATTCTGCAATACTGCAGACAGATAAGGTACTTCTTTGCAGCACCTCTTTTATTGCATCTTGTTTAGCTGTATAAACATCTTCGAGTGGGGGGCTTGAGCGCAGATCAGGCTAATGTTTGCGAATTATAAGCCTTAATGCGGACTGTTTTATGGCGATCATTTAGAAAGTTGAAACTCAAGAATTAATTTCTGAGTCGAGCCCACATTCAAATAGATTTCGTTCCCGAAAGCAGTCGGTGTAGAAGATGCCATAGCGTCAACCCATTGCATTTCAGTGGTTATTTCGTATTGTAGCACTTTTTCGGTTGCACGTGGTCTTTCTTGAAACGTTTTTGTGGGTCAGCTTCAATGAATCCTTCCATATTGGAGGATTGTTGGTGTTTCGGAACTAATATTTTCTATGGGCGGGCAGTTATATTGACGCACTACACTCAACCAGAAGACTTTACCTATAACTGGTAAGCCGACCAAACCGTTCATAAAGTTGAATGTCTTGCCCGTAGACGGCAGCTCAACAGATTTTATATAGTTTAGAGTTAAACTTAAAAGTGTAATAACTTTTTTATGTATTCTACATCAAAATCTTAACCATTTCTGTTTTAGTTATTTTTTCATCAAATCACATACTAATACTAACATAATTTTCTTCCCAAAATAAGCGATACAGTAAAAAGAACTCATTTCAAACCCGAGAACAAATAAGAAAACAATTAACATCAACATTGAAAGAGAGAAAAAAAAACGAAATCTGACATTAAAATGATAATTAACTGACAGAGAAATCCTTTTCTTTATTTGTCAACACTGTGACATTTTAACTTTAAAGTTCTTCTTTTTTTGTTGTTTTGGATCCCCTATTTCCTTTGAGCAAAAAAAGCAACGGAACAAAAACAACCTAAGTATGACAATATCAAAATCATCAACAACTCAACATTATAACAGTGGGGTGAAATAATAAAAAAAGAAACTCAGTGGGTTATTCAAATAAAAACGTTAAAGCTAGGTCTTTTCGTATGAATAAGTGTAGGATTTATCTTTAACAAATCTTAAAGGCTCTTTAAAGAATTCACGATCATTCGCCCGAAAATACCCTCCCGAATGGTCATTTGCCCGAAAGTGAAAAACCCGAAAAATACAAAATCGAATTGTTTTGTCCGAATCTAAATGCCCGAATGTTATTACGCCCGGAAGAAAATGATTACAGAAGGGTTATTCTTGTTGTAATTCAATGTATTTTTCTTCTGTATTTTTACATAATAATCTCAAGAAAGCAAAATGTTGTGCGTAATGTTTTTCAAATATTCTATAGTTCGACCTTCGTGCTTCGTCTTTGTATTTTTGGTACAACCTCGATGTGTAGCAAACAGCGAGTATATGCGGCGACTTCGCCGCTCAAGGGGTTTTAACCCTCGATGTGTAGTGCACGACTCTGGCAACGCTAGCAAACAGCGAGTATATGCGGCGGCTTCGCCGCTCAAGGGGTTTTAACCCTCGATGTGTAGTGCACGACTCTGGCTACGCTAGCAAACAGCGAGTATATGCGGCGGCTTCGCCACTCCAGGGGTTGTAAACCTCGATGTGTAGTGCACGACTCTGGCTACGCTAGCAAAAAGCGAGTATATGAGTATTGGTACAACGAGGAACAAAATGACCATTCGGGCCAATGACCATTCGGGCAAGTTGATTCGGGCACGTGGATTCGGGTAGAGCCGTTCGGGCAAGAAGATTCGGGCAATTTTCCATTCGGGCATGCTGATTCGGGCGTGTATTTTCGGACAAATGGGCGGATACCCTTTAAGGAAATTAGAAATGAGTGATCCTGATCATCGATTTTCATTTTCTTAAGATCAAAATGACAATTTTGAAGAAAGCGTAACATATTATGCCCTTTCTGATATAGGTATTCCAAAATAGCGGAAAGGTTTTTGAGATTCGTTCAGCACTCAATGCAGAAAGGCAAAATACAACGTTTAGTTGCATATGTTAACTGCATAATCCGATCCGTCACTGCACAAACAAAAGCAGCATAAAAATAAAAAGATAATTCGTGTGACTTACGTGTTCACATACTATACTCCTTTCTTTTCCATGATGGAAAATCATGTTTTTTTTTTGCAAAAAAAAAAATATTTAAGAGCAGAAAAAAATATGATATGAATATAAATATTATATGATAGTCATAGGATAACAACAGCGTTTCGCTTTCGAAGTAAAAACAACAACTTCACGCTGACTTTTAGTTTTGAAATTATCTCTGAGGCAGTTGGCAGCAGAAGAATAGAATAAAATATCTGAATCTAAAGGATAATAGTTGAAATAAGCAGAATATAAAAATTCAACCATCCAACCAGGATAATTTTAGTGGACAACTTTTGTTTTTTCTTTCTTCATTGTCTTTTTTTTCGAGGGAACTATAGGACCAGAGTTTGGTAAGGATGTTTTTAACTTTTTGTTTCTTTTGGATTTATTTTATTCATGGTTGTTTTAGAAACACAACGACTAGGGCAACTAAGGAACGACGACATCGTTGAAGAATTGCAATGTGCACTCTTTTATACTTGAAAAAATTTAATTTGGGACACGAAAAAAATGAAGAAAAACTATATTTTTCTCTCATCATTGTTTTGTTAGAAGTGATTCTTCTTTTCATTTGTTTTATCACTTCAACTTTTTAGTGTTTTATATTTGAAAAGAGATACAATTTATACAAGGAGGGTAAATTTGACCAGGAAAGTACGGAAGAAAAAGTAGGTTGGAGTTGGAATACAATAAACTTACATTGTTTTGAGGATAAATGGGGGCGTTTACGTACCTGAAAATAAAAGAAAAAAAAACGTTAGATAGGATTTTGAAAAGATTTTTGGATGGTTAATAGAGATTGAGAAGTGATTTAAAATTTTGCATTTTTTCTTTTTTTACTTTTTGTAATATTTTAATATAAAATTTTAATTTATTTTGTTTTTCTTGTTGTACCTGCTTGTATTAAGCAGTCCCAAACTCTTGTCTTCCTGGTACCTATTCGTGTCACCATCACTTTTTTTTTATTATTTTATTTATTTCAAATAATTTCAAATAAAGTGCCGATACGACTTGCAACCGTAATTGTAATCGTACTCGGTGAAAATGGACCCCAGCGCGTGCGGTATTTTTTTTTTGGGGGGGGGGAAGAGGCGTGGGATATTTAAAAAAAAAAACAAACAAAAAATAAGAGACGGTGAAACTTTTAAGTTCGTTGAGCTTTAATTTTATAAAAATACGATTCGATTATTGTTGAAAGAAATTGAAAAAATGTTTTGTATTTTATTAGTCAGGCCCAGCCTGACTTTAATAGGTACAGGAGGTCATTTGATGTTGTTGCATACTGTGAAGAAGATAACCTGCTGGTATAATTTTCTGCTTTATGAGACTAGGTCTGGTCTGGTGCACATATCACGACGCACACTACAGTCAACCTCTACTTTTTTCGGCTTTATGCCATTTTTTCTCTTGAGTTTTTTTTTCAGGAGCTACCGTAATTTGAATTTTTTATCGATGGTGAAATTTCGTTCTTTGAAGCCACATTGGTATGGACCTATCAGTTTGTTGACAAACGGCTTCAAACGTTCACATAATACTGCGGAAAGTTTCTTACCCTATCGAAGATTAATTTGTAAATTCTGATGAGTCCGTTGAACTTCAAACGGCAGATGTTCTTAGTCCAAAAGTAGCAATCATTAAGTGATGATCTCGACCAAGGCCTATATGGGCTTCTTATTCTTACGTTCTGGAGATTGCTTCTTAGACGTCACGTCGCCTTATACATCATTCCTAAATTGGCATTAACGTCCTCCATGCACTTATGTCCAGATGTTGGATATGATGGATAATTTTATCACTTAGAGACTCCAATGAAATACGATTTCCAACTGCTATTTTGGTATCCCAAGCAGTTCAACTTATGCTCCGCGACCACTTCCTGAAGCACTTTCAGAACAAAGCAATACAGAGCTAATGAGTTAAACACACCCCTAGACCTATTTTATACAGCACAACTCTTTCAACAATTTGAAGAATCATTCACCAATCTCAATACGGGTATGGGTAACAAATTTAGCTAATTTGTGTTTACTATAGATGCATGAGCTAAATTCAATGACAAGAAAGTTGAATTTCATGCATAATCCAAATTTAAGCAAGTCAACAAACACCGGATAAGGCAAGCTTTCGTAAGTTATCAATGATCTGGAGGAAATTTTTTTTTAAATCAATTAAATCACACATTTCCATTCTATTTTTTTACTAGCTTATTCTTGCACAGTTCACAAAATGTTAAGGATTTGCAGGATTGTCTTCTTACACGACTTGTACAAAATTCTTGCTCCTACTTCATTATCTTGACAATATAAGTGGACAGTTTTTCAACAAAAAAAAATCAATTTCTTAGTCAAATGTAATCATGGCTTCGACTCTACAAAGACAGGTAAAAATAAGCGAATATACAAGAAAGAAAACTCCTTTTTGATAATTCCTTTTTTCTTCTTCACAAGGCACATCTAATCAGGCAGATAAAGCTGGCTTCAATACATTAACAGCTTTCTACTTAAATTCAATATTTTGTTTCTTTTGACCTCATTGTATTAAAAAAGCAAGTAAACTATTTTTCCCTTAATTGATTTTTTTAGTTGTGCAAGAAGTAAGAACATAAAAAATGTCCTTCGTTTTTTTTTGTATTTTAACGCCAAATTGTCTTTTTTCTTCCATTCACCGGTAAGAGAAAAATCATATGGAGCAAGATTATCAATGAAAATATATTTATACGTACGTATATACATTTTAGGTATATCTTTATTCGGAAGCCGGAAGACAGTGAGAAATCGAACTTCGTAGGAAATTAAATTATCGCTCATAGCTTCTTTTCGCTCGTTCGTCCTTTGGTTTACACTTCTTCGTCATTTGATAATAATTTAATAACACTTCGCTCAAGTTGCGGGTATCATGGTTTCGGGGGTATTAAATATAGAGTGACAGCATGAAAAAGTTAAAAAGACACAACAGGACTTAGCTTCATCCTGATATCCTTAGGGAGGCCAATTAAATCTCCTCCCAAGTATCGATGAATATTTATTTTGGAAAAACGTGCACGATGTGTTTAAAAGGGTGTTTCGAAATGAGTTGCGTATTTTATCGAATTAATAAAAAAAACTTTGTTCCCGTGGCGTAATGGCAATGTGCTTTTGCTGTCGCAGTAACACAGAACACAAGAGCTCGAATGCAATTCGTACTAAATGTGTGTTTTTTCGTCTTTCATAGGCACTTTTGTCAAGACACATTTGTTCTTAAATAATCCGTTCGGAATCGGCATGAAATCGTTTTTCCACTTATTATTAAGTTTATAAACAAAATTAATCCACGCTAGAATACTTGTTGGCCAAAAGACAAAAGAATTAAACATTCTTAATAAAAACAATCACATTTGTAATCTAATCAAGTGCGTTGATTCTTTATTTAAGGAGGTTCAAATTCGAACAAAATATTTATCAACTTCGGTCGTGTAGGCGGATTTGTGTAATGTGGATAGGCCTAAGTTCTTTGCGAACACATTCTGCACACAACATTTTTAAAACACCATTGTTAAATAATTTGAGCACATTTGCATACAACTGCTTTTCATTTGATGTGCCCGAAGTGGCATCGGTTTTTTGTGTACCACTAAAATATTTTAAGCCGTTTTATTATTTACGAATTTCAACAAGATTATAACCACCCTGTCTTGAATCAACTAACACAGAAGAGCAAATCACTTTAAATTGGTTGTAATTATTGATTTGAAATTGAAATGCTGCTGCCACATGGCAATACATCACACTTTAAATGATTGGGTGCTCAATTAGCTGCAAAATTGTCATATCTGTCGCTCATGCCAATTTAGTGTTATTATAAAGCATTGGAAATAACAGTTTCGGGATGCTTTTATTGGAATGGGAAATGAGTGCTACTTTTAAATGTGTCAGGGCATTAAACTCATTAAGATGGTCCTCAGATACCAATGCTGTGGTTGGAAATATAAATTAAGAAAGTCTCCGCATAAACAATCGCGGGGTTGGGGCTAGGGAGTCAGTAACTTTAACTGTTTAAGTGTTTGACGGCCTCTTAGTGAGAAAATCTTGAATCAAAAAACGGTTCTACATGCTATAGCATTTTGAAGCCTTTTTTAGGAATTGGGTTGACATATGCTGTTTTTCAACTACTCGGGACAAGCCTCCAGTGCACCGGGTACTTTCTTCTTTTTTCTTGATAAACTCTTCATAGCTTGAATCAAACCATGATTTTTTTCGGGGTTTGATGCTTTTAATTATGAGTTTTCATTCTTAAAAAAATCATATAAGCTATCGCAACTGCTTTAGAGTATACGTCACTATCGAGAAGACATAGTAACCAGTCAAAGATCCTGAAGAAATTATTGACACCCGTTGGCTATTTCGTATTACCTCATTCTGAAGAAATTGTTGAGACCAGTTGGGTATCTCGTATTACCATATATAGGTACAGTTTTCTTAGGAGCTCTTTCCCTAAGCGTATTGTTTTGGCAAGAGAAATTTGCATACCAAATATGGTCAGATAATATACGTTCAGAGGCGTTAATACAATGAGTTTTTTTTTTATCAGCTGGTGAAACTCAGCAAAAATCCAAGAAGAATTTTGTACATTGAAATTGCCTGTAATAATAGTTTTAGTGTCTGTTTCACAATATACAAGTAAAGTTCTGATTAATTAACTAGCACTTAAATTAGCTGCCAGTTAAATCCTCCTGTTAGTGAGTTTTACGTTTCACATTCATCCTTCTGATAAATTTATGTTCTGGGTAACTAATTGCCAGGGGCCCTACTATGTAACTCGATTCTACTTTTGATTCTATTCGAAACTCCGATTCCGATTCTACTTTAGAATCGTACTACGTATGAAAGTAGACTAGAATGTCAATAATGCCAAGCTACTTGCTAGCAAATTTTCGATTTTCGAACGAGACTCGGATATTTTGACATAATATTCAAAAAATAAAAAATATTTTCTGTGAAAAAATTGTATGAACTTTAAAATAAAGTGTTTTCCATTAAGGCCGGGTCGATTTGAAAATTGAATAACACAAGTTGTATATGAGAAATCAATAAGGGCTCATCTTTATTTGAGAGCCCTATGAATGACATCATGTGTGAAATATTCCATATAGCTGAAATAGCGGAGTGGGGCGCGTATTCGAAACATCGATGGGTTTGGCGCATGAATCAGGCTGAATTTGGTAGATGGTATCCATTAAGTTGTTTTTATAAGGTCCGCGGAATTGGCTGCTTTAGATTCTGTTGCAGACTTTCACGAACAGTGGCGATATTTTCGGCAGATCTTGCGTTTCGTTAGAGTACGGCTGTTGGCCGGTGGACTCGAATTTGGCCACTAAACGTTGAACAATGTACTTGGAAGGACGACCATGTACCTCATCAAAAGGGCGCAGCGTTCGCATCGTTGCCTTAAGAGAACACCCATTCTGATAATAAAGTATTATCATTTGCCCGTATTGCTTGACGCTGTAACATGCCATCATGATTTGTAGTGCTGAGTGACTGAACAAAAGATAATATTTTAACAGATAGCAAAAGAAACAATATGGCCGTCACGAGACATCAAAATAAACCCTACAAAAATATGGAAAGTGTCGCGATTTGGTAAGACTTGTATTCAGACAAAAATCCGAACGAGTTCAACAAATTGAACAAAGGCGGATTAGAGATAAATCTAATGGACTTAACTGCAGCTTTGTTCAAACTTACCGCTTTTCAAAAGAAAAGATGCCTTCGTGTATCTGTTCAACAATATTTCATTGAAACTATTAAGTGTTAAAACACCTTTTTACTTACATTATTACAAAAGAAACTTCTTACGCCGATCTGCTCGCAAACACTTTTGATGTAGAGTGATTATTTTCGATTTTGCCTTATTTTGAATTCTACTTTCGAGTTACGTAGTTCCTCGACTATTCGAAAGTTCATAAGAATATAGTTGGCGCTACTAGAACTATTCGATTCTCGTTGGTTCGAAAGTAGTTAAAAAGATACATAGTTCCAATTTTTCGAATTCGAGCAATTTTATTGTAGAATCGAGTTACATAGTAGGGCCCCAGTTATTCCAATTTTCCACTTGGAAAGATTTTGACAAACTGTAGGTTCTTGGCTTTGCTAAATCGAATATGGGAAATTATAGTGAACAAATGAATTTGTATGGAATTACTATGACAACGATAAGGCCAGAAAAAAAATAAACAAATATCAAAAGGATATTTGTTGTTGTTTGGGAAATTGCTTCAGATAATTTTCTATAGGTTTTTCTCTCAACTTATTACATGTCAGATTCAGAACCACTATTAACTTTTGTGGGCGCTCGGTCTAACTTTAGAACTCAGTTTTTAGAATATTTGGAACTCGGACATTTCTTCACTTCTCTAGAACTCGATCTAAAATCATAACTGAGTTCTAAGCGCTTAGAACTTGTCATTTTTAGAGCCTAGTTCTAGCATGTTTTTAAAATTTTTGAGTCACCCGGCAGCAATTTTTGACAGATTTTTTCTTTCAATTCAAAACAAAATATTTACAATTTTTGAATTTGCGCTTACTTTTTTGTGTATGTGTGAATGGTCTATCTATGTATGTTTATTTTGTGAATTGTGATGCCCGTGCGCGGTGGCGTGTTAGTTTTGTGTGTTTGCTGTTATTTACGCAGAACGTGGGGTTCGAATCCTTAGCGTGCCCATAAACAGTCAAGAAAGAATGTGCTCCGCCGTTCGGAATCGGCGTTAAATTGTCCTTCACATGCTCCCAGAGAATTGTGGCTTACACTTAGGCTTTGGCTTTGTATACTTCAGGTACCATTTGCTAACACGATTCTGATGCAATGATTCTAACGTCTACAAAACCTCCTTCTGACGATTCTCATGCTCTCTGGTTGAACAAAAAGTTACAACAATTCAAATGACCCCGTCTAAACCGACAATTATTCACCGAAAGCTCATGTGTCTACAGGTTTTTCCACCGAAACAACGGTGCCGCGGTCGTCTGACAAAACCAACAATAATTCATTAGCATTACCAACAAATGCTACAAAGTAAATATTAATTTTTTCCCAAAGAACGGTCCGTTTGTTGCTGAAAGCATAATTTTGCTCTCGAAACCTATAACTATTCCAATACTCTCTGGTTGAAAAAACCACAATAACCAAAACTCTATTGACCCCGTTTCAAACCGTCAATTTTCCACCGATATCTGCATAAGTATACAGCCTTACCACCGAAACAACGGTGCCACGTTCGTCTGACAACACCAACAATAATTCATTACCAGCAAATGCTACATTGCAAGAGCAAGTCGAATATCAAATCAGCAAATTCATTTCGCTCGTTGAAAAAACAAAATTCTATTAAAATCAAGTTCTAAGGCACTAGACCCCCGAATTTGAGGGTCCAAATTTATCGAAGTTTTAACTATAACAAAGTTCTAAATCGGATTTCTAACGCATTAGAACTTGGTGAAGAATTGACTAAGAACTCAAATGAGTTCTAAAATTTCACTAAACCGAGTTTTAAGGGCTAGAACTTTGTCAAGAAATCGGGCGTTAGTGTTATAGTGAGGATTTTTTTGGATGGAGTCGGACATCTTGATTCTACGTTTTCATCTGTTGTTGCACCATACCAAATATCATGATGATCGTTTTTCATGAAATGAAACTTGAGTTGCTTGAAAAGGGGATTTAACTGATAAATTCTCATAGAAATAGAGATTGACAAAAATGGTTCTTAACTTGATAAAAGCACACAGTCTTTAACCACCACTTTCCACTTAGCAGTGACTCTACTGTGATAACTTTAACCAACGAATGGCTAAGCAAAAGAAAGGCAAGGAACATGAAGGGAAGACAGAGTTGATGACAGGTACGCATTAAGGTAAACAATGCACCTACTCGTTAGGGGCTTTAACAAGAAGTGTCATGCTACCCAAGGTTTTATGCATAAAATACATCTTTAAATGGAAAGGATGGGATATACACGGACCAATGTAAATTTAATCTATGTATACAAAAATCTGATGAGGACCCAATAGTTTTGCGACAAGGACTGTTCGGCATCAAATTTACAAAGAATATTCAGGTAGTAGTGCAGAAGAAGTTTGTACAAAATCGGCCAAGATATGGCTTTGATAATTTTTAAATTGTACAAAAAGAATTAAAATTTCGGTCGTCAGCAAACAGCTGTTTTTCCTTATAAATAAAAGGAATCAAAATAAGTTCATTATTTGTGTAATATCTTCTTCAAATTTATTTTAGTTGGTGGAGTAGCAACGCGCCAGGGTACAGCTAGTTATCAATAAAAATAACATCTTTATTTTTTAAGCAAGCACAAGGAATCGAAACGTTCACGAAAGCAAGTTTGATATTGTTTACGAATGTATCTTTATTAAAATGTATAAACTACATTGAAGTTGTCCGTAGCTTAGTGGTTATGTGCGTTGGCTGCTAAGCAGAACGTCGTGGGTTCGAGTCCTACTCGTGCCCATAAAGTTTTTATTTCATCTTTCACGGGTACTGCCTCTTGCGAAGAACTGACAAAACTGACATCTGTCAAGAAAAAGTGCTTCTCAACTTTGCCGTTCGGAATCGGCGTTAAATTGTTGGTCCCCTCAATTCTTCACACGCATTCAGAGAATTGTTCATGAGAGTAAGCTAATTAGGCCTTGGCTCTCCAAGAGCTGTCGCGCCACTCTATTTATTTATTTTTTTTATTATCTACATTACATGCGTCGGAAGATCAAAGTTAGAGAATCAGTGAATTCAAAAAAGAAACCTAAACCTAAAATCGGTCTTAAGATCTGGGTCCTATTGTCAATGATGTGATATATTGATTGCATTGTTATTTTTGAATTTGAAATTTCTGAAATTTTTTAAATTTGACGCTTTATTCTGGTCTAAATTAAAAAAAAAAACAGAATTATGCACACAATGATTTCAATCATAGAACTGACATAAAAGAACTCCACCCAAGAAAATAACCTCAATCACCAAGGCATAAGAAAGAATATTCATAATTTTCACGTTGTTCCAATCTCTATCAACGAAACAGAAATCTAAATTAAAAATCAGCGACAGAGGTCACCTGGTGAATCAAGTTGAATTAAAACATGCCAAAGAGGATTAAGAATGTTAAATATGTATTTATATTTTTAACCTCAGCAATCTACATTGTCCTTCTATCATCCTAAGTTACGGGAATAGTAAAGATTTTTTTGTCTTAATCGATCTTGAGTTGGGTGTTTTTTGTTTTTGTTCCATTTAAATAAAATTTTATTCAATCTTCCATCCATATCTTGAAAAAAAGTATCTGCATTTGTATCGCATTATTACAAAGGTTAAAGCTAAGGTGAAGAAGAAAATAATGTTAAATGTGTTTACTGATCGATTCTTTCAGAAAAAATTACGTCTCAAAAATTGAAATTGGTAATGTTATATCTATTGTCAAGAAAAAATAAAAATAATAAATAATGAAGTCTTGTAGCAATGACCTAACACACATCATCATTTAGGCTATAAGGGAGGGCACAGTATTACAGGTTGAAAGATTTAAATTTTTAAACCAACCTAACTGTTTTTACGTCAACCCAATTGAACCATTTTTCAAGCAGTCAAAAGTAATGAATAAACCGTGCTATCATGTGTTTATTATAGGTATTATTTATTTACTTTATTGTGTAACTTCAGATATTACATACACATTATTCTGTACAAGGATCTCAGTTGTGTCTGCTTTTTGTTAACTTTTACTCTTCGGTATTTCGTTTTTCGCTCGTTTATCATTTGAACTTTTAAAATCCCTGTGAACATGTGTGTTGGTATTTTCAACAAAGCAAAGATGGCGATGTCAAGGACGTGAGGTAAAAATTGTTTACAGGTTTATTTGTTTTAATAAAATAGAAAGTTTGAATGACTTCTGAATTGCGCTGTCATATCGAAGTATGAAATTACTTTATTTATTTTCGATTTAGTTGAAGGCCATTTATTTGAACTTCAATACAATAAAAACGAAAATGAACATACTCCAAACTCAGAAAGCACAGATGTGATTTGTTTCGAATAGAGTTAGTCAAATGGGGTGGGCTTTTTCTATCTATTGTCTCGTGCATACATTCTAAGTGCCTCAAAAAGGAAGAAAAAACGTACAGAAATGTTTTTGTTTTGCTAACAACCGCACTCACCATAAAATACGCAAAATTAATAGGTAAATGCGGAAAAATCAGGATTACACTATTAACCTCTTTTTTTCAAAAAGTAAATATACCATGATTTCCCTTCTTAAATTTCAATTTAAATACAATAATAGTTTTTTCAACACTTTCAAAAGTTAATCAATCAGGACTTTTCGTTCTTTGCTTTTCTTCTTTTTTGCAGTAATCTGAATAATCTAACATTTCTCTTATCCTTAAATTCAAAACCATACTTTGTGTTCCTCATTCAAAAAGGAAGTCTTGACACAAGTACACTGAACTTTCTCTTTTCGCAGCCCTTCTGTTTATTTTCTTTTTTTCTCAAGCCATCAATTCAGTAAGCACTTGCAGCTTCCCATACCCTTAACTAGGTAAGTATAATGTTGTCCTCTTGGATACATAAACCTACTTCTGTCTCGATAAATTATTCATGATGAAAGCCTTATCCATATTATACGTTGGTCCTTTGTCACATATTATATATGGAGCTACGAAGATAAATAATATTCTTGCGACTCTGTGTGTAGGTATAGTATTTTCTCTGTTCCAGGCACAGTATAACGGTACACACTGTGTATGTTGATAAATTAAAAATTCTTGTTTAAATCTGGCACTAAACTCAACCGACTGACTGATGCGAATGTCCAAAATTGAAACTGACGTAACCAAGCTGCCACTCGGTTGCTTTGCATCGTTGTCGTTGTCCTTTCTTGTGCTGTTTTGGTCTGTCAGGTCCTGGTCGAATAGATGCAAATTGTATAGAGGAGCTCTTCTCCATTGGCCTTCTTCACGTAAGTTTAAACCAAAACAAAATCACCACGTGTCTAAGTCCATGTCTCTGTGTCACTTTGCTATCTCTCTCTCAAGAAAACAAATCTATATCACTACATATTATAAAAATCTAGCGCCGTTCGTTTGCGGCATATAGGCATTAAAACCGGTTGGCCGATTTTCTTAATTTTTGTCTTAAACTAAAGAGGATTAAAGGTAGATGGTTTAAGACAAACAAAATTAGTACTTTTTAAATCACAAACGGTTCAAATGTTAAAAATAATGCTTTTCACACTACAACAAAATATATCAATACCTATACCTACGATTAATCAATTTCATTTAAAATTTCGTCAAATATTTTTATTTTCATCACACACAAAAAAAAATGTCAGTGAAGAAAATATTTGTCAAAAATTGTTTTTCATCGAAAAAAAAAATTTACTTGACATTTATTTGTTGTCAACATTTTTCCTTTTTTAGATTTGTTTCATTTGAGATATGGCCTTGGAAGCGGGAAGTAGAGTAGCGGGGTAGTGGGGTATCGAGAAGCGGGTAAGGGGGTAGCGGGTAGCAGGTGGAAGTAGCGGATAGTGGGTAGCAGGTAGCTATGGAGGGTAGGAGGGTAGTGGGCAAGGTACTAGCAGGGTACAAAAGTAAAGGTCCTTTTCTTATCAGATTTTTTTTGACGAAAAACTCGGAAAACTCATTGGTTTTCAAGGAGAGAATTGCATGTAATTGTAGTAAAGTGGTTCTCAAATGGAAAACTGGAAAATTTCAAATGGGTTTTCGAATAGAAAATAGAAATTTCTTGATGAAAAACTCGGAAAATTCATTGGTTTGCAAAGGGAAAATTGCATGTTATTGCAGGTGCAGTAGTTTTCAAATGGAAAACTTGAACATTTGTGATGAGGAACTAGAATGCAAGAAAAAGTAAAAAAAAAATTGATTAAACAAAATCTCAAAAACATTCTTTCAAATCAAATGCATTACTTTTGAAATGGTCAAAGTTCGTAAAATGGAAAGTTCGTGCCGTTTGTCATCAAATTTTGGCAAAATGTTCGAGTATTATTACAGTAGGGTTTTTCAGAAAATTGTACAAAATCGGTCAAGCCGTTCATAAGATATAGCAAAAAATGTGGAAACACAATTTTCCCTATAGAACGTTAACTATGCATTTGACCATATCCTTAACAAAGTTGTTGTGCATGAGGCAACGAAGATTTCTGAGTTGTCATGACCTTACTAGCTGACAAAGTAAACGTTGTTTTCTTAGATGTATAAAAATCTCATACAAATTCGCTGAGGACTCACTGATTTTATACCAGTGGAGTGTTTAGAACCAAATGTTGAAGGAATGTTCGGTTAGTGGCGTAGATGGTTTCTAAGTATTTTGTACAAAATCGACCAAGCCGTTTTCATGAGAAATGGCCAGGGTAGTGGTTGATGTGATAGCGGAGTAATGGGAAGCGGGTAGCGGGTTGACGGATAGTGAGTAGTTAGAAGCAGTGTAAGGGGAAGCGGGATAACAGGTAACGGGGTAGCGCGTAGAAATACTGGGTAGCCGGCAGTGTTTAGTGGGGTGACGGGAAGCGGGATAACAGGGTAGTGGGGTAGCAGGGTAGCAGGGTAGCGGGTTGTGTAGTGGGCTACAAATGTTTAGATCTTTTATTTATCGATTTAGGCAGTGCGAAGTCTGCCGGGTCAGCTAGTTCAAAATAAATAAAGATTATCTCGAAGATATTCTATTAAGCATATTTCTAAACGTCTTTTCAAAGATATACACATAAAGAAGAAGAAATCACAAAATTCCTGAATACCTACGTCTAGAATAACCTACCTATTGCTAGTTTATTTTAGAAAATTGTCAAGTTGTTTCAAGATGAAGATTATGCTTAAATTGTTCCTTCCGACTTTGTTGTTAGGTGGCACCTGTGATGTTTTTGCAGAGTTTAAAATTTGAAAATATTGTCTTTTGTAGAATATTCATTAAGAGCTACGTTAATGTTAATATACTCGTATATTTGTGAAATAAACTCTTGAGTTCAAAATCCGATGCTCACTTTAAGTTAAACTACTCTAGATACATTGGCCTCACAAGTTCATAAATATGTATTTGTTTGCATAATGCAAGATTGTGGTCGAGAAGTAAACCACACTCTTTATATTCAGACTGTGATAATTAACATAGATTAAGAACAAAGCAATGAAGTCTACAAGAAGAAAACAAGGCTTAATTTCATTATTTTATCTTTTGTTGAAGATTATTTCCGCCAAAGCAATAGGAATTTGAAATTGCATCCTTATAAAAAAGTGACTATCTTCTTTACCTTAACAAAATTATTTTTAATTTGAAATTATTGAATTTAATCAATTTTCTTGCTTAAAATCGTTGGAGCTGACTTCTTTTTTACTAGTCGACCCAGGTCTAGATATTCGACTGCATTAATTCTTCATTTAAAAGGGTTCGCCTTCACATTCAACATGTTTATAAACTTGTTGTCTTGGCGGAGTTGTGAACACCACTGTGCACCTAAGTTTATTCTTAATGACACTGCTGACATTTCCTCGCGAACATACCCTGCATTTTAATATTTAAATAACATATTGTCACTGCACATCTGCACAAAAAAGCTATTGTTTGATATGTAGCTTACGCTCCTTTGGTTTTTGTAGGCCGCATTAAGTGGGCCATAAAAGTAGTTTTAGATATTTGATTATATGACTAGCTGTTGCCCGCGACTTTGTTACTTTTTTTGGGTATCTTTAATCGTTTACGCAGCGCACGTAACGTAATTTTGCCTTCAACGATGGACCATCCTGAGATAAGCGCGTTCAAATAAACAAACTTCTCAGCTTTAGTGCTTTATAGTGAAGTGACTTCAAAAAACTTACTAAACAAATACACCATATCAATAATAATTTAAAAAAATGGGGGGAAACTGTCTTCAAATGCATTAAATGAAACTTTTAAAAAAAAATGCCAATTTAGGTAAGCGTGTTCACATTCAACAACTTCTGTTTGTCGTTTGGGCGGAACACCTGTATTGTGAACACCAATGTGAACCCACCTTAATTTTTAATGACATTTCTGATGGCATCCTGCAAACAACAGCTGTTAAACACCACTGCGGTTTGACATTTCCAATTGTTTTTGTAAGTTGAGTAATTAATTTAAACAAAAGTTTTGCCTGTGGAAGATGAACTGATTATTATCTACGAGATTATGCCCTTTGAAGCGACCGGACCTTTGATTGCAATGTCGCCCACGTAATGTAGAAGTTAGTGCATTTGTTCAACACTTCATGTTTTACCAAAATCTCGTATACCAAATTTGTTTCGAATCCACTTAAGTAAAAAATCTTTTTCCATTGTGTTCTTAATTATGTAGTTAGTTTTGGTTTCATCGATTCGTACCGTCTTCAAATGTTAAAGGAAATTATCGATAAATTTATCAGCCTTATAGTTCAGTTAGCAAAGAAAAAAATAATTTTAGAAAGAATTTGCTTCGTTTCATGGAAACGTAAAGCTAAGATTTTTTCTAAATTTTATAGGTAATGACTTTTTCCAGCTTTTGAAATATTTAAACTACACCCTGTTAGGAGAAACAAATAATTTTTGTTTGAAAATCCTTTGAACACAAATTAATCGAATATTAAAACAATAAATTCCAAAGAAAAACCACTCTTCAAATTTAATGCTCAAATAACGCAATTGATTTTTTGAAGAACAAACAGTTTAATTCTAAAACAAATGAATGAAAAACTTGTATTTATTTCTCAACGTAACAATAAAATAACGATTGCAGATTAATGCCCCGCAGTAAAATTTGTCAGTAAAAAGATTGCAACTATTGCAAATACCAATCAGAGCAGACATGTAAATATGTCATTTCAAATAAACCTAATGCCACAATTCCTCTTTTCTATTCTCACTTTGTTTTGTTATAACTTTTTCTCGATGCGGTAATCATTCACTTGTCAGTTTGTTACTGGTTGTTTACTTTTATCACAGCATCCTATGTTCACTTATATATGAACAAAAAATTCGATATCATGTTTCCTGCACACAGCTTTCCCATTCAAACCAAAAAATAAAAACAGAGTGACGAGTATGGAACAATATTTCAAATTGTTCCATATTTTATCATGGTGACACATCCTTCCCTCAAATAAATCATCCAAGCTAGATACACCTCCATTTGCATTTGGCTCATTCATTTCTCTCACTCTGCATCCTTTTTTTCTACTTTCCTAATTTTTTTTTTGCTCTTGTCGGAGATCCTCTGCTTGCCTTTGTTTGCACTCCCGAAAACCTTTTACCCCTTTAAATGATTTAGAATTCCAGTAGCCCAAACGGACCGGGTGATAAAATACAGCAGCTTCTTTTTTTTCGTAATTTTTTTGCAACTACTTTTTCAAATTGAAATTGACAAATTTCATAAATTTGTTTGTTAAAGCAAGTTGGGACGTAACGGTTGCCATCTCACTTTTTGTAGTTCTCTGATTTTTTGAAAAAGCTTTCAATTTATGTTTTGAAATTCAAAGTTTTCAATACGCAGTTAACTGTTGCTTAAGGACTGTTCTTAAGGAATGCGTGAGAGATGGTGCTGCTATTCGAAACATTACAACTGTTTACTGATAAAGAACAATTCGTTGTGGTGTGTGGGAACCCGTGAAGAGAAACTAATGACTTACACCGAATGAACAACTTAGAGAATAACAAATCAGATAAGTCGATTTAGAACAGCAATCTGATATACATTGAGCTGGAGGTTATTCGTGGGGAAGTACGGTGCGTCCCCGGTTATTATTATGTACCTTAATTGCTCGGTATTTTGTACATTGTACCGCAACCTCAAGATACATACAATTGATACGCACACTCAGCAAAAATTCAACAGGGGAAACTTTGATATCGTATTCCTGAATTTCCGCGACACAAAATTAGGACAGTCTACTTTAAGTTCGATTGACACCCATGATATAGGTATAACACATACATAATACGAAATTGAACAATGCGAGGAGAACCATAATAAAAAAATAGAGTGGCGCGACAGATCTTGAAGAGTCAAGGCCTAAGTGGTTTACTCTCATTAACAATTCTCTGGGTGCGTGTGAAGAATTGAGGCGACCTACAATTTAACGCCGATTCCGAACGGCAAGGTTGAGAAGCACTTTTTCATGACAGATTGATACTCTTGGAAGTTTTGTCAGTTCTTTGCAAGAGGCAGTGAAAGATGAAATAAAAACTATGTGCACGAGTAGGACTTGAACCCTTGACTTCGGTATTTTGTAGTAATTATTCCTGAATTCAGGACACACTTGTTAATTAATTGTTTCTACCATATACGAGTTATAGAATTACCTCCCAACACACAAAATAACATACCAAGCATATTCACTTGAGTATGCGACATATGTAAACGATCGTATTTCTAGTATAAACAAAAATTGTGAACGATCGAATTCTTCGACCGACATGTGTCAACGATCGAATTTCTAATATAAACAAAAATTGTCAACGATCGAATTTTTCGACCGACATAAATGTCAACGATCGAATTCTTCGACCGACATAAAAGATAATCACAAAGTCACCCCTAATAAAAATACAGATAATTTACGATTCAACTTCTTTGAATCGTTATCAAATATCCTTATGCATATGTAAACCTAAATATATCTTTCTGACAAAGCAGCATCACTGCATATACAAATATTTTAAGATAAAAAGGCCTTGGATGACCAGCCAGAAAGGCAGTTGTAAATTCAGTTCGAATTGTTTTAACTAAAGATTTCCCCCCACCAGTGGTAAGGGATCTGAAGTTATAAATAATTTAAAATAAAAATTAAGATACAAATGTAAATTGTGTTTTTTTATTTTTTAAAAATTGATCCCGGAGGATCAAATACAAAATTGGCGCAGTCGGTAGGATTTCAATGAGATCTATAACGAATTTATAGTGACATATGAAATCTAGTGATTCGAACGAATAAAAAAAAAAAACTTTATTGTGAAAGTTAATAATACCGAAGTGTTTTAACGAACAGTAAAAAAAGTATACAACAAACTAATTGCCGAAGCAATTAGAAATTTTTTTTTCTAAAGTGTCAAGTTGAATAAAGAACAATACACTAATTCTCGTAGAGAGATTAGAAAATTAAAGTGTCTGCTAAAAAGACAGCATTAACTTCAAATACAAAAGTTAATAAAAACAAAAACAATACAAAAATAGCTACTGCAACAATAGACCAAAATGTACCATTGATGCGATTGGAAAAAATTCCAACATTCTCAGGACGACCAGATGAGGACGTCATCGCTTTCATTGAATATATTGATTATGTGTACAGCTATATAAGTACAGAAAATCAGCCAATAGCAACTTTAATAATCAGAAATAAAATACAAGGAGCAGCAATCAACACCTTAAGAAGAATATTAATGCCAACATGGCCAACGATAAAAGACGTACTAATCCAGGATTTTGGAGTTCAGGCGACATACGAGCAGATTCTTCAAGATCTTCACATGATTACCACTAACGATCTTCAGCAGCTGTTTGATCAAACCGAGGGAATCCTCTTGAAATTAACTAAGAAAAGTAAGTTAGAGCAAAATATTATATATAACCCAGAAAATAACGAAAATATAGTAATGAATAAGTTTTTAAATAATCTAAATGCCAATCAAGCTTCTGTTATTATTGCGCAGAATATTCAAAATATAAGAGCGGCTTATACTTTGTTAATGCGCCATAAGAATCTTAATAGACAGGGAAATTTAAACAATTTTAAAAACCAACCACAACAAAATAACAATAATAACAGAGGAATAAATTATAGTCAGAATTCAAGTAATTATAGACCACCACCTCCAAATAATTCCAGAAATAATTATCAAAGACACCAGAATTCAGGACAGTTTAGAAATAATAATATTAATCAGGGAAATTTCAGGAATTTTAGTAATAATCAAAGACCTTTCAATTCGGGGCAATATAGGAACAATTATAATAATAATAATTATAATAATACTAATACTAATAATAATAATAATAGGTATCCAAGGCCAGAACCTATGGATGTTAATAATACAGAGTTAAAATATGAAGAGGTAAATTTTACCATGGCCGGGAAGAAGAATCACTTCCCATAATCAAAATCACAATAAATAATAAAAAATTTAACATTCTAATAGATACTGGCTCAACAACAAGTATACTTGATGAGTCACAACTATTAGAAATCCCCAGAACTTTAATGAAAGTTCCAATCAAAGTAAAATCACTTAATCATGAAAGCATGATTAAATTTGAAATCATAACTGAAGTACCGGTAGAATTCAATGAAGATGAATCTACTATGGCATGGAAGTTGATGAGAATATCGAACAATAAATTTGTAGGAATCATAGGACAAAATTTATTGAAACCTATTGGAGCTAAATTAAACCTAAAAGAAGGATATATCGAAATAAATAATAGAAAAACATATTTTGAAAATTATGATAGTAAAAGTATATGTGAATATGAAGAAATTCACACTCTTGAATATTGACACTCAACGCAAATGAGCCAATTGATAGATGTGAATTTAAATTTTGAAGAAAAAAAAGAATTAAGAAAATTTATTGATGAAAATAAAAGTATTTTCTATAAAGGAGGTGATAAACTCACATCAACAACACAAACTATGCTATGCATGGACTGAGCATGACAGTCCTATATTTAGCAAAATTTACAGATATCCTAAAATTCATGAAAAAGAAATTGAACGCCAAGTTAAAGATTTATTGCAACAAGGCATAATAAGAAAAAGTGTTTCCCCGTATAATGCACCTATCTGGGTAGTCCCAAAGAAGATAGATAATTCAGGTGAACGAAAATGGAGAATGGTAGTGGATTACAGAAAATTGAATGAAAACACTATTGATTTTAAGCATCCTATACTTAATATCGACGAGATATTAGATAAATTAGGAAGAGCACAATATTTTTCAACCCTCGACCTTGCTAAAGGCTTTCATCAAATTAAAATGAATCCTGCTGATTCCGAAAAAAACAGCCTTTTCGACTCCATATGGACATTACGAATGGTTAAGAATGCCATTTGGTCTAAAGAATGCACCAGCAACTTTTCAAAGAATGATGAATGAGGTTTTAGAAGGTTTGATAAACAAAATCTGTGTAGTATATCTTGATGATATACTAATTTTTAGTACTTCATTACAGGAACATTTAATTAATCTTCGTTTAGTTTTTCAACGTTTAAAAAAATATAACCTTAAAGTACAAGTAGATAAATGTAATTTTCTTAAAAGAGAAACAAAGTTTTTAGGACATACAATTACAGACAAGGGCGTGAAACCTAATTTAGATAAAATAGAAGCCATAGAAAAAATACAACTCCCATGTACAACGAAAGAAATTAAATCATTCCTAGGAATAACAGGTTATTACAAGAAATTCATTCAAGATTACGCAAAAATTGCTCAACCCATTACCAAGTATTTAAAGAAAGACAAGAAAATTGATAGAAATGATATAAATTATATTAAAGCACATCAAGAATTAAAAAATTCACTTCAAACAGAACCAGTACTTGTGTATCCTGATTTTAATGAAATTTTTTTGTTAACAACAGATGCATCCAATTATGCCATTGGAGCAGTGCTATCGCCGAAAGGGCATCCAATAACGTTTATAAGTAGAACTCTCAATGAACATGAAATAAACTACAGTACTACGGAAAAAGAATTACTCGCAATAGTTTGGTCAGTAAAATATTTACGACCCTATTTATATGGTAGACGATTTGATTTCAAAACAGATCACCAACCATTAAAATGGTTACAAACAAAGAATTTAGGCAGAGATATTTCACCCAGATTACAAAGATGGATACTCCAGTTAGGAGAATATGATATGCAAATAGAATATTTGAAAGGTACAAGTAACACTGTAGCGGAATTTTTGAGTAGAGAAATTAAAGATGTACAAGAAATAAACATGCTAGAACAAGAATCCCTTAAAGCTACAATACATTCACAACATGAAGAGTTGAATGATCACTTCCCAATTAAAGATAGTGCAGTGAACATATTCAAACAACAAATAATACTGCAAACAGGAAACGGAATTAAGAAATCAGACAATAAAAGAATACATATAGGAATAAATGAAATACATAAAGATAATTTTAATGATTCAATAATACCATTGATAGAAAAAACTAATACAGGAATTTATACTGAATTGACAGACAACGAATACAATATACTTCAACAAAAATTAATAGACCTATTTGGAACAAGAATTAAATTTTATAAATGTGTATACTTTGCTAAAGATATAGACACAGAAGAAGAAGCCATTAAAAATATAAAATTGTACCATGAAAAAGAGACAGGTCATTCAGGTATCGAAGAAAATTATAGAGGACTTAGAACAAAAATCTATTTTAAACAATTAAAAAATTTAATACAGGATGTTATTAACAGTTGTAATACATGTAAGCAATCTAAATATGATAGACGACCAATTGAAGAAAAATTTCGTTTTACAGAAACTCCAAAAGACATTAACGAAATAGTTCATTTAGATGTTTATTGCATTAATAAAACGAAATACTTAACTTCCATCGATAAATTTAGTAAGTTAACTACAGCTACATACGTTCCAAATGTTTCTCATGAAACCTTTGAAGAAACAATTTTACAATTTTTTGCAACAATCGGTAAACCAAAAAGACTTGTGATGGATAATGAATTCAACTTTCCAAGAATTATAAAATTGTTAGAAGATCTTGATATAGAAGTACATTTTACTAAGCCAAACAGTCATACAGGAAATTCAGACATTGAAGTATTTTACAGAACATTAGCTGAAAAAATTAGAGCAATCTTAAACGGAAAAATGAACCCTAGCATTCATGAAATTCGAGTAGCTGTTCATAAAGCTAATCTTTTCTATAACACGTCAATACATTCTACTACTAGGCAAAAACCATATGATATACAGAAAGGCAATATAGATAAAAATAATCTTTATGACCTAATGATAAGAAACAAAGAAAAAATAATCGATAAACTGAACATTAACAGAGAAGAGTATACGGAAAACAGATCGGAAGGGTTTGTCAAAAACTCCAGAACAGACCGTAATAAAATAGCACCAAGATACAAATACAATAAACTTAACGATCAACACACGAAGAATATTCAAAGGGAAAGAAAAAGTAAACTGATAAACCAAGACAATTTAATCAAAGCAAGTCAAATGAATAGGAAAACTCAAAGAAGAGTTTTAGTTTAAGAGCAAATTCCGATAGAAGAGGACGTAAAGATGAATACTCTAATAATTTTAATTACCATTTTCAACTTAGTTAATAGTAAATCGTTAATAACTGAAGAAATTATAAATAATAATGGTTACGCTTTAATTAAATATGATGAAGTGAATATCGTGAACAAGTACAATTCAGTTTTGCACATAATTAACTTAACAGAAATAAATGTGTTACTAAGTAAAACAACCAATCGATGGTTAGAACAAAAGAATTTCATAGTGAACTCAACAGAAGACATAGCTAGAACGATGTATATAGACAATGAATTAGATTTGATTCAAGAAGAAATTCAAAGTATTAAAGGTCATAAACCCAATACACGAAAACCAAGAAGTCTAATTAACATTGGAGGAAGAGTTTTAAACTTCCTATTCGGAACTATTGATGATGAAGATAAAACAGAAATCGAAAACAAATTAGAAACACTAACTATAAATAATCAAGAATTAATAATGAACACAAACAGACAGGTAGATATTAATAATCAACTTCAAAAAGAGATAGAAATATTGAAAAAAATTATTGATACAAAAACAAAAAATAGTTATGGTTTAATGAAAGAATTTAAAAAATTGGAAAAAAGAATTATAATACAAGAATATGTTCGAACAGTTGATAAACTTAAAGCAATTATTGAAAAAATTCAAAACATTATATTGGCAAGTAGATTGCAAATAATGACAGAAAGTTTGTTAACGGCAGAGGAAATTGATTACTATGAAATTGATTTATTCAAACTCAAAAATATTAAATTATCAGTAAGTGAATATGATAACGATCTATTAATATTTATAATTCAAATACCAGATAAGATTTATAATTTGGATAAATATTTTATAACTTCCATACCTACCCAATGATGAAAATATGGAATTAGATATAGAAGATGAAAATATCGTAAAAATAAATAAAACATTTTATAAATACTGTGAAAACAAAGAATTAAAAAATCTAAAACCATATGTTAACTGTATAAATAAAAATAATTGTCTAAAAAGAAAAAAATGAAGAAATTAATATTGTAAAAGAACTGAAGAAAGGTACATTAATTGTTAAAAATAGTGATTATAAAGTAAAAAATTATTGTGACGAAAGAAAAATTATTCAAATAAAAAGGAATGTGTTAATTAATTTTGAAAACTGTAATATTAAAATAGGTGACACAGAATATGTAAACAAAAATCAAATTGTAAAACAACCAATAAATATTTATATGGAAGATACATTTAATTTGACTAAATTTGACTTAAAAATTGAAGATTATAATTTGACAAGAATTGAAAATATTAAAGAAATTATAGAAAAAGTATCAGACCAATCATATATCCACTTTGGACTTAATGGATTTGTAATTATCATAATTTGTGCTATACTTTTAGTTTTATATAAAAAATTGTTTCAGGAGAAACAAAAGTCAAAGGGGGGAGCAGTGGCGTACCTGGGAAATTTAGCGCCCGGGGCAAAAAATGATTTGCCGCTCCCCCCCCCCTACTCGTTTTATATGATCCTCATGCATATGAACTCTGTAGATCGAGTTCTGTTATAAATTTCCAGATCATTTTTAACAATTATGATGCTCTATTTAAATATTCACCCGAATTTGCGTGCATATTCTTACATCACTGACCAATCACTAATACTTGGTCGAACATATTTGGTATAAAAATGATCAATACTGGCTATAGATAGTTTTTAATAATCCAATATTTTCTCGTGGCCACAACATTGTGATACATTACGGTGTAATGAAAATATGAAGAGTGCTTTGCTGGTGTTTTGAATTTTAAAACATGCGCGCGCTTCGCGACCAATCACATTCGCAGAACTCACCAACCGCAGCACTACGGTGGCGACGCTATGAGTTACCATCTTTGTGCATTTAAAAGTAGTTGTCACGTTGTCAGTTCGCTCCCATTTGCTCCTTGTTCTCGACCCGATCATCGGGACCCGATGTGTCTCCTCTTTCCGTCTATTCTCTTTTACACATAACCTCAAATAACAAACTGAATGTATTTGACAGATGCATGATTTCTCTTGCTTATCGGTATTAATGGAATTTGTACGAGAGTAAGTATTCGTTAAGCTTCCAAAACGCTTGTAATATGAAAAAAAAATTTCTTTGAAGTGATTTTTTGCCAGAATTTGAAGAAGCTTGATGAGCGTTTTGGTTTCCTTTGTAACTTTGAAAAAATAATACAACTTCCCAGAGATTTTTACAAAGATAAACTTCTCAAAATAGAAGAAAAATGCAAGAAACTTGCCGAGTTTTATCCAGACGACTTGGACAACGAAGACTTGTTCAACGATATTCAAGACGTCCTACTTTTATTAAAAAGAGCTAAGAAAAACGAAGAAGAAATTGGATTTTCACCGGAACAACTTCTGTTATACATTTCATCAATGGGACGAGAAGCTTTCAAGACATTAGCGACAGCTTTGCAAATATTACTAACTATACCTGTTTCAGTTGCTTCCTGTGAAAGATCATTTAGCAAACTTAAATTGATCAAATCTTACTTGAGATCAACCATGAGTCAAAGTAGATTATCAAACCTTGCAATTCTTTCAATCGAAAGTGACACTGCTGCAATATTAGATTATGAGAATATAATACGTGAATTTGCAGCAATTAAATCGAGAAAAATTAACTTTTGAGTTTGTTCATTGTTATGAAGAAAAAGTTTGAGTTTTCAATGTTTCGAGAGTATGAAAATAAGATCGAAGTTTTTTTTTTCATCAAAAATTCATATAAAATGTCAACGTCATTTTTTCCATAGATGTAAAACTCAATTTGATTGTAATCAAAAATTTTGTACGAAAAAAATATTTGTGTATCACTTCTCAATTTCAAGAAACAATAGAGCTCATTTTGCCGCCCCTTCATCGTTGCGCCCGGGGCGACCGCCCCCCCCCCCCCCCTTAGGTACGCCACTGGGGGGGAGGAGTTATAGAATTACCTCCCAACACACAAAATAACATACCAAGCATATTCACTTGAGTATGCGACATATGTAAACGATCGTATTTCTAGTATAAACAAAAATTGTGAACGATCGAATTCTTCGACCGACATGTGTCAACGATCGAATTTCTAATATAAACAAAAATTGTCAACGATCGAATTCTTCGACCGACATATGTCAACGATCGAATTCTTCGACCGACATAAAAGATAATCACAAAGTCACCCCTAATAAAAATACAGATAATTTACGATTCAACTTCTTTGAATCGTTATCAAATATCCTTATGCATATGTAAACCTAAATATATCTTTCTGACAAAGCAGCATCACTGCATATACAAATATTTTAAGATAAAAAGGCCTGGGATGACCAGCCAGAAAGGCAGTTGTAAATCAGAGTTCAGTTCGAATTGTTTTAACTAAAGATTTCCCCCCACCAGTGGCAGTGGTAAGGGATCTGAAGTTATAAATAATTTAAAATAAAAATTAAGATACAAATGTAAATTGTGTTTTTTTATTTTTTAAAAATTGATCCCGGAGGATCAAATACAAAATTCACGCAAGCTTCTCCACGAAAAATATACATTTACAATATCCAAAACCGAAATAACAATTTTTCGGTAAGAAAAAAACAGAATACATATATGAACATATACTTTGTTAGAATATAAACCAAAATACAATTCCCCATACAAACAGAACACTAACGGATGGCTATCCAATTTAAGCGAATGGTTGAAAATTTATCATGACAGCTCATCATCAATCTGGGAAATTTTCTTCGTTGTTTTGTTGTTTTATATTTTACCAAATCCAAGTTGGTAGGTTGATCCGCATCCTTTTGCATATTCTACACTGAAAAAAAAGCCGTCATCATATTGATGAATGTCGTTCATCAACTGTAATTCATCAATAAGATGTACTTTTCTTGCATATTATGTATAAATTCATGAAAACTTTTTGATGACGGATGAACCAATCATCAATAAGATGAAAGTGCATTCATCAACTTTTTTTGGGAGAATTTCGGCAGAATTTGATAAAAATTTAGTTCATCAGTTCATCAAAAGTTTTCGTCAATAGCATCTATTTGACGAAAAAAAATGTTTTTACATCCCATTGATGATTTCTTCTTCAATATGATGAATTGATTCATCATATTTAAATGACAATTTTATTTCATCATATTGATGAAGACTATCATCAAAAAATCGACTTCAATTTGAATTTGGAAGAAAATTAGGTGATGTAAATGATTATCATATTGATGAACAAAACAGACTTGTGTTTTCATCATGTCCATTAGATACCTCAATATTGATGAAGTCGATCATCAGTACGAAGAAGAATATAAACGCTTTTTATTTATGAATAGTATCATTGCATGAATGAATCCTATTATTCATATTGATGAAAATATTCACTGAATTGATGAAAAATGTTCATCATATTGATGTATACGATCTTTAATATGATGAAAATGTGAATCTTATTGATGAAAATATTCACTGAATTGATGAAAAATGTTCATCATATTGATGTATACGATCTTCAATATGATGAAAATGTGAATCTTATTGATGAAAATATTCACTGAATTGATGAAAAATATTCATCATATTCACGGAAAGAAATGAAAAATCAGTAATCACGAATTTCTATGTCGTAAATTATGAAAAATCTTTTTTTTTGTAAATCATCCCCCTTTTTTCGTAAAATGAGAGTCAATATTGTAAATCAATCTTTATTCCGTCTAAATTTACAAAAGTGTATAATTTGAGAATTACGAAAAAATGTCATGATTTTAGATTTCCATTGTAAGAGCAATTTACAAATTTTGTATTCGTAATTTTAAACATTTGGAGCATGATATAAATTGTACGACTAAATAATTCTGATTTACAAAATCAAAGATCGAGATTTATGATCTCAATATTCTAAAAACAAAGCTCTTGAAGCTAAATGAACGAATCGATCTTAGACAATCGTAGTTTACAAAAATATTTCCTGAATTAAAAAATAGGTGTTTATTAAATCATGAATTCTTATCGCATTTTACTACTTTTGAATCCAAACTGTTTTTTTTTTGTTACGATTCTTGAATTGTAAATTACGACAATATTTCCTGAAAAAAGAAAAACGTTTTGTGTTGTTTATTTATTCCCTAGTTTTCATGCGGTCGAAAATCAATTCCAATTTTATAAAGCGTCAAGTAGCTCAGTGGGTAGAGGTGCCGATCAAGAGACCGTCGTGCATTCTCATGCCTGGGTTCGAATCCCAGCAGTGCGGAGTGACGGATTTGTAAAAAAAAAAATAGTCGCCACTAAGCAGTGCAGAATGAGAAGGAAGTACGGAGATTGATCGGTGAGGTGAGAGAAAGGAAGGGAGAATATAGTACCGGGGGAAGGGCGAGGAAGGGAGAGAGAAAAAGAGGCAAGATCCCCCCGAAACGGGGATGGTGTGGGGGGGGGGAAACAAAAAGGATAATTTACGTAGTTGATAACTGGCTGATCGTAAATTACGCTCCTGAATCGTAAATGCTTTTTTTGGTTATGATACGATGATACGATCATCAATCTGAAAAAAAAACATCAATATGATGAATGCATTCATCACATTGATGATTTACTTGCTTAAATGTTCATCATATTCATGAATACGATAATCAGATCGATGAAATAATTCATCATTTTGATGTACAAATAAATCAAAATTTGGTTCATCATTTTTCATAATATTGATGAACAAAGTTGATGAATGATGATCGAAATTTGTCGCTGAAAATTTTCATCATATTAATGAACAATGCTTCATCATATGGATGAAAAGGTTCACTGGACTAAAATTGATGAATTCTACATCATATAGATGACCTTTTTTATCAATATGGTGTACCTTTTTGGTTCAGTGTAGTAGGTACCTATTATTTGTTTTTCCATCGCATCGCATATCGGTGCGGTTGGTGGTGCAGGTCCAGGTCACACGTATCTCGTTTGAATTGACGACCGAACTGGGAATATGCACAACACTTGATTCAAGTGCCGCGAATTTTCATTTCGCTTTCGACAAAAAACATACATATGAGCTGAGTTTATGGTCGTATCTATTTTTTTTTTTTCGTTTTCGCTTTTGTTTTACTTGGAGAATGGAGAATTTTTAAGTTATCGAACAGTGGGACGGACAAATTGAATGAGGAAAGACTTTAAAATTAATTGAGGGGGTCACGACTCACGAGTCATCTAGTATATATTTTAAGGAATGATACGAACTTGAAAGAGAAGTAAGTGTAATCAGATGATAATTTTCGATTGTGAAACCGAGAGGACATCCTTACTTTCTTTCTAAGAATAAAATGATCTACCTCACTGTTGACAGGCAATGGCAGATGAGAACGTAAGAATTTCAATTGATTCCTGTGGGATATTATTTTATTTATAAATTCAATAGAGTGTACAGAATAACACAGCTGTGTTCTTATTTAAGTGTATCTTCGGCTATCCTGTTAGAGAATGTTTCTTGTCAATTTTGAAAGAATAAAAAAAAGGGAAAAAATAAAGAAAAACGTATGAATTTTGTCAAAGCTCTTTAATATTTTATGATCAAAGCTACTCGAATGGCTGTGGACGATGTTCAAAGACAACCTTATGTTCCACGTTCAGCTCAATATTTGACATATAAAATCTTCTTTTTTTTCAATTCTGTATTTATTATTTTAATCATATAAATTAGAATTAAAACAGTGATAGGAAAATTACACTTGAGCTTTTTATCAAAAATGAATATAAGAAAGTAGAAAAAGTTGGTCTGTCAGTTGTAAACATCTCTTCTTTCCATTGACTTTAAGTCTGGATGAACACAAAATTGTGAAGTTAACGAAGATGTTTTTTTATTTGTATGTTTAAAAGATACCATTACAATGGTTATTCACTCCATATCGGACTCAGAGATTTTTGGCTTGACATGGATCCATCCTACTATCTGACTTTACATATTCTCAGAGAAAAAGGTGGTGATATCGAGCGATCTAGGTCTAGGCGGCAAATAAAAGTGGTCTGCAAATTAATTTCTCAATTCGTCCATTGTTTCACGTGCTCAGAGTTCACTGAGGCCATATAACCGGTTAACATGGCGCAATTACAGTTGCCATTCCGATTTGTCTTTATCTTTGTTTTCAAAAATATAAAGGCCAATAATTCCACCAGCTCATAATCCTTATCGAATTTGCTCGGAGCCTTTACGTTTTTGCTTGTTGTGGCACAGCTTGCAATGACTTTGACGTTTTCAATTTTCAATGCTTTTCGCAGTATTTGTCGAATGAAAGAGAATCGTCATTAAGGAGCACTTGTTGAATTTTTTCATCGCAAAGACCAATAATAAAACGACCAGTGCGATTTTCATCCAAAATTTTAAGCATGTGATCAGCCGCCATTTTGACTGTTGGGTTTTCAGAATACCCCCAAAATCAAAGATTTTAAACTCACTATAAAATCGTTTATTGGCTTACCTTCTTCCTGTTAAGCTTTGTAAAATGCATACCTTTCAGCTCGTTTATTTTTCATTGGTGAAAAATGATTTCGCAGCAATGACATCAAGGTTGAAAAATCTTTTGTGCTTGGAAGATAAGGCATTGTGAGAGACATCAAGACTTCATAAATTTCAGCTTCAACAATGGTGATGAAATGTGGAGTCTTAGCTTTTTCTTGAAGATCGTTGATAATGAAGAATTGTTGGATTCTATCTTCGTACGCTTGGAAATTTGCACCTGGCGCAAATGGCTCGATGTGACCAACCAATCGATTTGACATTTTTACTTTTTTTTATGTGACTGACTTTTATTGTTTTATTTAAATTTTACTGCACGACTTTTTAAAACTTTTTTCTCGTCGCCAGACTTGTTGTGATCTCAACCAAAAGACAATTTTACAATTTAAATATACCTAATTCATTTATTAAGGCCGTGTGCGAATTCAGTTAAAAATGGGTTAAAACTTGACGTTTGGTTAAATTTTGACACTTCGCATAATTTGACTAGCTGCTGAGCAGGTTAAAATATGACAGTAGTGGTTAAAAATTCATCCATTTTTATTTTTTAACCACAATTCATCCAATTCGCACACGGCCTAAGTTATAAAAGAAATAAGATAATGTTCGAGTGATCAAAACCCCGTTAATCTTAATAACATGTGTTGACATAAAATGAACACATAATATTCGATATCATTTACTTAAAACATAGAAAATAAAGAATGTCAATCATAGAGTAAACATACATATTATGTAACAAGGCCGATGTCCACAACGCAAACCGTAATACAGCTGGTTGTAGTATTGTAGTATATATCTCTCTCTCTCGTCACTCTCACTTTTTCTTACTGTTTTTGACTTTTGATGTCTGCGCGGTTCATTAAAGGTCACAAATTGTTCAGCTCATGTCATCCCTATTTCACGAGATAGTTCTTCAATTTATTATAGACTATAGACATCACAGTGCTTCACTTTTATAAATTAAACGAGCTACATAAATAAAAAAATAGGTGAGCCATACCCCATACACGCATAGAAAGAAAGTTAATATAGGTAACAGTTAGCGCAGAGAAAGAGATATGCGTGAAACAGATTAAACCAGCAACAGCACCAGCACCGTCAACAGCAAACAGCACGCTGGCCAGCAAATATTTTCCAAACACATTGCCACCAGCACCAGCGACGTCATTTCATCTGTTTTGACATTTCGTTCTCCTTGTTTTCATGTTTGTTTTATTTTTTGTTGTTTGGTGCCTCTGAATTTTGTACATTGAAAGTTGTCAGCAATGGACCAGCAACAAGCAAATTTATGCGTGAAACAGATTAAACCAGCAACAGCACCAGCACCGTCAACAGCAAACAGCACGCTGGCCATCAAATATTTTCCAAACACATTGCCACCAGCACCAGCGACGTCATTTCATCTGTTTTGACATTTCGTTCTCCTTGTTTTCATGTTTGTTTTATTTTTTGTTGTTTGGTGCCTCTGAATTTTGTACATTGAAAGTTGTCAGCAATGGACCAGCAACTGCAGGTGGCCATGGTTCAGAGGATAGAGTAGTGGATTGCTAAGCCGAACGCTACGGGTTCAAACCCCAGCTTCAGCAGCATTCTTTTTCTACGAAAATCGCCAGCTTATCTGAGGCCACCTGTGCGATAACATGAGACAATACAAATCTAAGTCTCCTCCTCTGAGCCACGTAGGTTTCTGTTAGGTGTGCTTTCTTTCTATGTGTCTATCTGTCTCTCTCTGTTGTAAGTCTTGTTCTGTCCCAGCCGATGGTCTCAGTCACCAGTGCTGCTATGTGTCTGTAGTTCGTTACATTTATGTGCGAAGTACTGTGAAATGTAATGTAATGTAATGGACCAGCAACAGCAAATTTAGGACTTTGACCAAACGTTGCTGTTGACGTTGCTGGTGCTGGTTTATTCTGTGTCGGACGATTAAAATACATGGGTTCTAAAACAATGGCCGCCGCGCCGCTGTTGCTGGTGCTGTTGCTGTTGCTGGTTCAATCTGTTTCTCGCTATATAATATTATCGGACAGGTTGCCTCAGATAAGCTGTCGGTTTTTGTAGAAAGTGAATGTTGTCGAAATTGGCTTAAACCCACAACGTTTGGCTTAGACTATCTAACCACATAGCAAATTAGAGTAACACACACACACAAACATACACACACACACACACACACACACACACACACACACACACACACACACACACACACACACACACACACACACACACACACACACACACACACACACACACACACACACACACACACACACACACACACACACACACACACACACACACACACACACACACACACACACACACACACAAAACTGAAGTAAGTAATAACTGAACACAAAAAGAAAGTCAGAATTTTTCAAAAATGTTATTGCTCTGCTTTGTATTATTACAATTGTCATTAAAATTTCTTCATTTAAGTTGATTATGTTACGTTTTCAACTTGTTTTGTGTTAACACAGAGTCTATTCAATTATACTTAAAACAGGACGCTTCAAGTTTGCTTGTTGAGATTCATGGCAACATGCATGCAAATTCGCACGAAAAGGATATAACTCGATTTCCTGAACCATATGTGAAACAAAATTATATTCAACATGCGTTTCGTCTAATACAGCAAATTTCATTAATTAACTGGACAGACGTGAGATAAAAGTCCCGGTTAGTAGCAGGCCAGAAATTGTAAACTACTCCAACATCTAACATAATGTGATATCACATTCATATCCGTGAAAGAAACACGGAGTGCATCGTTGAAATTCTCCCTTTGAACGCATTGTTTGTATAAGCAAAAAGCAAGTCCTTTTTACGAAAAGTGTACGTACGTGTTCATCGCATACGCTATTGATGTCACACATAAATTTAATTGCCATCAGGAGAGATGGTTTCTCTCAAGCGTTATGCTTTTCATTTCGTGTCTGTGTGCACTGCGTTCGTTTATGTTGTATTGTAAATTTAATCTGATGTAAACAAAGGATTACACAATTAGTCATTTTTCATAGTTATTCATGAGTGTAAACATAAATGCATTTATGTAAACATTTGATTTTTTCAATTAAACTAAACACAAAGAATGCAATACAATCATTTTGAAAGGAGAACTTGTCATGATTTTTCTGTCATTGAAATTTGCAACCAGACAAAAAATGTAATATCTAAGGATATCTGTAACAAAATTGTTTGGGTTGAACTTTGGTCTCTATCACGAATTAGTTAATACCAACATATTAAATTAATTAAAGCCGAACCTACATTAGCCTATCATAGGTCTTTGTATCAAAAAGACTACCAATACCTACTTCAAAATGGGGAGTGAGCGAAGAAACATCCACGGAACAAGCGGAGAAGGCAACGCGGGAGGCTAAAACCTTAGATTCGAAACTGGATTGATAACCTCCAATCTGCTTAGAGACCAAGATGTGGAGAAATAGTGTTCGAATCTGACTAGTGCCTCAGTTTTAATTGATCTTACACGGGTACCATCTATTGAAAGAGTATTTATTGAGGCGTCATTTCCATCACAGCAGTTCGGAGTCAGCATAAAAAAAATTCACAAAAACTCAAGGATTGTTGAAGAGAACCATACCTTCTTGATGTTTCAAAAACCTATTTAAAAGATTTGTAGGCATAGTTCCACGGAGTTTAAGAAAAAACTGCACGGTATATGCTAATAAAATCTATTTTCGACTAGTGTTTACTCAAAACTCATAGCTTAACCGAGGTAACCTTCTGATTGGATGACTGCAAATACAGGTTTTACTACCACAGTAGCTGATTTGACTATTAGGATTTGTGGCTTTTAAATAGCAATCGAGTGCTGAATTTCGGCAGTACAAACAACACCAAAGAACATGACAAAGAAACTTAAGAACTAAGAAAAGAAAAGTATGAACAAAATTATAGTTCAACAGCTAAATTGAAACTGAATTTGTGGGACTAAAAATTCATATTCTTTCCGTATACCTCAAGAAGATTTTTTTTTCTCATACCAATAGGGCTATATGAAGAGTTCTTAATCAGGGCTTCGTACTTGAAAACTAAAAAAGGTATACCCTTAGATACTTACACTTAAACAGAATATGAAAATAAAGGATATTGACTCGATATTTCGGTGTATGTCCTCGACAATGTTTTGAGGTATACCATTTGATTAAAAGTGCCTTTGAATCCGCAATACTCTTGCACTTCATGGTTGGGCTAGCTGTTCGTTACGAGAACATGATGCAAACAAAATGATTTTGCATTTCTGTATAAAGTTGGATGAACATATTTGGACCCATTTTAATTGAACCTTTTCTTCATTGAGCTTTATCGTTAGATAGTTTTGTTTTCTTTTTTTTTCTTTTCTTTTTTAAAGGAAAGTCTGGAATGTGAATCAATAACAATTTCTCATTTTGATTTGATTTCAAGTGCACCCTTATGTTATGCACATTAGAAACTTAGACAACAGCTGGATGTGTAGTGTGCACTGAGCAACAAAGTTATTATTGGTGTACACTGTAATTAAATACGTTAGAGTGCATTTATCATCAAAATATTGTGTTTCATGGCATCCATCATCTATCCGGTTCCGCTGTAATCAAACCTATTGGTGCTCGTAGCTGGTGGATTGGATGGTGCTAGTGCAAGTGCCCGTGCCAGTATACCTACATGTGTTATTTGTTCAGACTGTAATGCATTGAATTTCTCTGTCCTCTTCTCATTTAAAAATTACATTTAGCTTATAGTTGGCATTAAATGAAAGTGTATCTTTCAAACTGCACTAAGGTGTTTGGCTCGTATTAGTGAAGTCTACTCATGCACCAAAATTGTATCCGTGATTTTGTTTTCAATCTGATTTGCGTTTTAATTTTTTTTTATAGCGAATTTGATCATGTTAAAATGTGTAAAAATTTAGCATAATCAAGTTTATTGGCGTAGATGAGTGTAGCATTGGCTGGGCGCTGAAGTCGTTGCGGTCGTCGCGTCGTTATTGATCCAGTCCTAATACGAGTTAATCTTATTTAGTTTATGCATGAATTTGCATATGAAATGGATTCATTTCATTAAATATTACATTCGACGGAGAAAGTAAGTAACGTGTTTGAAGGCAAAAATTGCTTGCTGAATGCGGAATTTGCGAAATATTTGTTTTTTATTTGCATATAGGGATTACAATTATTTAAAGGACGTTCCTACTTTCTATTGCTTTCATCCGCTGGGAAATTTCTTCTCATATCTACAGGATTTCCACAAATTTCTGAAGACGTCGTCTTTAAGACGACCATTAGCTCGGCTCGCTACCTCGTTGTAGTCAAGATAGATTAGGTTAGGTTAGGTTGTGTGGGCTGACAGTTAGTGTTGTTACTGTCACCCTTAGAAGTTTTGTAACTCCTGAACTAGTTTTTTTTTAACCTATAAGATCTGTGGTTGGTCGAGCCATATTGAGGACTTGGCAAAGTTCAGTAGGCGATTTTGTGGTAGCCAAGTAGATTATGTCCCGTAATCACGCTCATGAGGGATCTCAGGGAGGGTTTTTTAAGAAATAAGATTCTATCGGATCTTTTCTTGTCGTAATTCGGCCAGAGTTTCCTGCTGTTACCGCAGGTTTCTAGGAGGTTCCATCTATCATTAACATTCCATTCCATCTTTTTGAATTATACTGTTACTAATATTTCGTTTTAATTCGCATGGAGGGATTCTGATGTTATGTTATGACTTATGAGAGAGGGATCAAGTACTG
Source organism: Sphaerophoria taeniata (assembly GCA_943590905.1). Lineage (NCBI taxonomy): Eukaryota > Metazoa > Arthropoda > Insecta > Diptera > Syrphidae > Sphaerophoria > Sphaerophoria taeniata. The sequence continues at coordinate 59,827,207 of OX016541.1, read as the reverse complement.
AGCCTTCTCTTGCAAGTTCATCCGTTTTTTCGTTTCCCGGCAAACCACTGTGACCGGGAACATAGCAGACTCTTACATTATGCTGCATACCAAGAACCCTAAGCTCTTGCTATCAATTAAAAAGGTATTATATCATGCCGGACCACAGAGACACAGGAAATTTTAGAGCCGATGAACTCGCTTAAAATGGAACTTTCATACCTATCTCACCTGAAAGGGAAAAGATAGATATACCGATAGCAACATGTAAACTTTTACTAAAAAAAAAAACAGCCTTAACGATAACAAACTCTAGGTAGTATAATTAACCAACGAGGCGCAGCCACAAAACTCGTATGGCCGTCACTTGACCTAAAGCGCTCTAAAGACTCTCAAAGCAGATTACACATTAGCTCCCTGTCTTATAGGCAGACACGCAATACGACTTGGTGTAGCCTCAAATGACTTCTGCAGGAGCTGTGTGGACGAAGAAGATGAATAAACAATCTCTCACCTTCTCTGCACATGCCCTGCTCTTTTCCTAAGGCGCAAACTTCATCTGGGAGAATATTTTTACGATAACCCCAGTGAACTAGCTAACAAGGATTTTATTTATCTTCTTCGCTTTATAAAAAGATCAAAATGGTTCGACTATATAGTAAGAAGTAATTCCCTAGATTCATATGGTATCACAATGGGCCTTTTCCTTTGGCCTAAGTGTGTGGATCTTGTATCTACAGCCACTTTAAACTAACCTTACCTAACCTATCGCCATCATTGATATTTGTTTTGTTTAGCAGCTTTTTTATTGCCAAGATCTCGACCTGGAAGACATTGCTATGGTCGGGGAGCCTGAATGAACTGGAAAGGTTAAGGTTTTTTGAGAAGAAACCTGCCCCTACTCCAGTAATAATTTTCGAACCATCCGTAAGGATGGTAAAATTCGATTATTTAGTGTAAGGAACACTGTTTTCCCAATCTTTTCTAGAAGAGCTAGGTTTCACAAGACCACAAGAAATATACTCTTGGTTTTACGAGAAATGTCCCTTAGTTCTTTTGCCATATTTATGTATCTGGAAACATTTGATGTTGTATTTTCAACAAAAAAACACCATTTTAGAAAAACCGAAAGCACTTCTCTTTTCATTAGGTATAACGCTTAAATTTGCACTTCCTTGAGCACAGTTTTTATCATATATTTCCCAATTTCATAGATTCTCCATCTTTTTTCTTACAGGTGCGACTATGCGGTCAGGGTCGGTTGGTTTTTCCATGTCCAATACGTCTTGGAAAACCATTTTTCTTTATGTTACCTATTATGGTGCGTAGTACAGTTCCTGCTACTACAACAGCCAGCATACCGCAGGTGATATGAGTTTAAATTTTTATTGAAATATTTTCTTCTTAAAATCGTCTTGATTTCAACTTCTGTCACCTGCTCAGTATCAAATGGGTTCTTTCTTCTTCATTTTCTGAAAACTCTTGGAGTTTTTTTATTTTCTTTAAGAAAGAAACACGATTTACGAAACTAGAAAAACCAGTACAATTTATCATTCTCCCAGACATTTTGAATGGATGCATTTGATGTATGTAAGTATATGATATAAAAACTATTGATCGATTTCCTGTCACCTATAAGAAAAACAATATTCCCAAACAAGAATAAGTTTCACTGTTTTTCTACGGTTTTCAACACACTTTTTCATAACACACAAAATCAAGCTCAGCTCAAAAAAGTATTGTGGATATGAGGTAAGTAAAAACGAACATAGTAGCGTCAGTGCATCACGGTAACGGATTTGGTTGGTTCTTTAACTAACGAACGGAAAGATCCTGGTATGTTTTTCGTTTGGTTACTGTTAACGGAATTAAACACCTTAGCAAAATCGAACATTCCACCAAGGGAAAAAGAGCGAAGGTAGGTGCTTGCAAAAAAAAAAAAATTAAGGACAACAACAGCGCATTCCATCGACATACATAACGAGTTCAGATAGCTACATACCGTATCTTTTCCAAACCATTGCTATTTCTATTGCAGTTTATCACTTTTAAGCATGGTCCTATAAGTAATATCTGTACGACACCATCTTTTTCCTGTTCAACTTTTTGGTGGCAGTTGCACAGTTCTGTTTTGCATTGGCATTTTGTGTTCATTTTGTTTCTTAAAAAAAAAGGTTGAAATTCAACCAGAATTCCAACAGAATATGCAACCTTCGATTGGGAAAGGTAAAGAAAGACATAAATGGGATGCAATTTGTTTTAGGTTTTTTTTTTTCCTTTTATTAATCTGGAATGCTTGTGAGAATTTATTGAAGATACTTGTTGATTGTGCTTTCGTATGAGCTTTAGGCCAAACAATGTTCAACGAATTTTAAGGATTGATTTTAAATTAATACATATTGAGGTATTTTATGGTTCAATCAAGGGTAAGCAATATTGTGTAATCAAGTTTATTTATTCAGGATTAAGAATATGTAGATAAATTGTAAAATTTAAAAATCGCATACCAAAAACAAATATTTTCCTGAAAGTGATATTTTTGGGTATGCTTTCTGGATGTTGTTTGACAATGAATATGTTTGGTGTAACTCTATTTTATGCATAAAAGGAGGATTTTTCTACCCAGAGGAAGGAGTGGGGGTGCCCTTACATAATCTGCAATTAAAGTTAGGTGTCGCAGTGTTGCTTATGCGGCGAAACATTATCAGTGCTACAGTTATAACTGGCGTAGAAATGGATGAAAATGTAATAATTCCACGAATTAAAACAGTTTTTACAGATTTACCATTCCAATTTAAAAAGCTCCACATTTAAATAAGACAGCATAAGAAAACCGAACAAAAATCCGGAAAATACACTTAACTTGACACATAGGTGTTTTAACGTTTGGTAGATAAGTGCACCGCAACTACCTAGAATATGGTCGCGGTCGGGCTTTTCATCTGCTTCGTAGGGATATAGATAGATTATCTGCTTGAAAGAGATTGAACCAATAGGATGGAGAGTCCGGTTCCAGGCACCAGTACCTTCAGCTTCAGCTGTTCTCGACCCGTCTTTGTACCATTTGATGGTGTTTTCTTTGAATAAATAGTTGTTTTTTATTGACTTATCGATTGCTTTTCTACTTAATTGTATTTTACAATTTTTAATATCAATATCAAGGAAGTGACCTACTATGAACTTGTATAGAAGGCATTTTCCAGTTCCCGTTCCTTCCTTGGCAAAGCAGTTTTTTCAATAATAATATTGAGTGGAGTCATATGGAGAAGTACCTTCAAAGCTGCTCTAGGGCCAGTTCTCATAGCTCTTGTGATGAAAATCAATGTGAATCTTCGTAGGTTCTTCTTTTAGTTATTTCCTAGCTATAACAAGTTCGAATCTTTTATACCAGGTAGCAGCACCATGCGTACTGATGGGTCTTACCATCATGGTTTACATCCATCTTATAAAGTATGGCTTGCAGTACCATGAATTGCTTGCTAAGGGTTTAGTGGCTTTTCCGACGGTAATTTCGATGTGTTTATATCAGAGGAGTTTGCTGCTTTGACGGAAATAAAAGCGCTCTGCATTAGTATGGTATTAATTGTGTTTTTTGAATCATCATAAAATATATTTACAAATAGTGTTTCTTTGAAAAGTTGACAAACTAAATTCGCAGACAACGATTCCGCTTTTAGCTTTCCACTAATAAAAGCAATCCTAGAACAACTGCACACGTTGTTCTATTATAATAATCAGATATGGACTTTCCACACTTTTCTTGAAATTTACGAGTTTCCGATCGATAACTCTCTTTTTCCATTCGAAAAGCCATTCTAGAATTCAAGTGATTATTTTAATCAATAAGTGAAATATTTTTTTTTGTTGGCTTAACGTTAAGACAGAATTGTGACTTGTTTTAGTGCATTAGGGTATATTCTTTAACGACGAATATGCTCGCGTCCGACGACCATGTTGTCTGCCCCGCAAAAGAATCATTGGACCTTCACTGTATGCATATTTATAGCTAGGTATATGTTTTTTGCAAAACAATATAGGCTAGTATTTTTTGCGTTTTTAAACATCAGACCGCTGAGATTTTGTATGGTGCTATTTTAAAAAGATTGTCGTCGTTATTACGTCTTTTATATTTTACTATTTTTTTAATATTACTTTATATTGTTGTACTACTTTACTGTAAGCCACTTAAGTATTGACTCTCCTAAAGCTGTCGCACCACTTTATTTATTTATATTATTACTTTTGAGACACCCCATATTATTTTGTTCATATATATATGCATATATTTCTGGTATGCACAATTTGCATATTAATTTCATTTCAAAACTTATAAGTTTTCGAGCTTCCGAAATTTTAAAATTTGAATTGAAACATTTTTTCTTTTCATCGAAGACCAAAATACCGAGATTTTCTACCACCAACTATTTAAGGATAATAAAATTTGACTGTTTCAATTTACTTTTTACAATAAGAAAAACAACGTTTTTTTTGCAGATGCTTCGAACTGGCGTTTCGCTTGTTGTTCAGGGCTCATCAGCAGCCGATGTCGGACAAAGAGAGTTCTACAACCCGAACTGGTCCAGTGTCGACATCCCTCATAGAGAAAACCAGCACCAACACGAACCAGCTACGCAACATCTTCCTGGAAAAAACTGCAAACGAAAAAGACGTCCTCAACCATCCCCAGTCAGCACAACTGAAACACCATTGTTGTCACCTTTGCAACAATATTGGCGGGGTCATGTAGAAGATGAAATTCCATCAAGAGGTCGTCAAAAAATTCCAACCACATTCCAAAAACCAAGTCCAACACAAACATCTGATCGTCTGCAGGAACCAAGTACAACAAAAATTTCCGAAAGAATCGGCGAAGCCCTTTCAAGTATGTCATCCGAAGTATTTGAAGGCCCTCTGGCAACTCAAAACCCAGAGAGACAACAAAATGTCTTTCCTTCTCAATATCCCGAAATTCGAAGACCACCATCAAACGGTTTTTCTGAAAAAATAAGGGAATTCAATCCAACTAAGGAATCCTTTATACTAAGACAGCCAATCACTTCGACAATATTTGATAAACTTCAAGATCCATCACCAATGAGAATTTTTGAAAGAAACAAAGATTACTACTCAACTCAGCCAGCAGCAGAGCATTTTGTTCAAGACCCTACACCGACAACAAGGATTTTAGAGAAAACTCGAGAAGCTTATTCGCCAAAGCCAATTGAAGAAAATCCACAATCTGGATTGTCAGAAAAGGATCGTGAACCGAATTCAAAGAAAACCTTCGATAGGAACCATGATCAATCCTCTACACGGATTCGAGAACCCCTAGCAGCTTTGGAGAAGGAACAAAAACTTTCTGAAGAGCGGGATAAGCAACGTCAACAATCAAGCTCTGAAAAATCTGCCGGAACCCGAGACAAATCTTTGCGAAGGCCTTACTCTCAAGCGAAAAAGGAACAACGCCAACAATCAAGTGCAAGCAAAGAAGAGTCCTCGGAAGTGAACAAATCTCCTAAGCCCCGTTTGCCAATGGATTTGAAGGAAATTCTGAAGAGTTCTGGAGGTTTGAGTTTAAGTGAAATTTTACAACAAAAAAATCTTTCACTTGACGATCTACTCAAGGGCAAACAAACTGCCTTGCTTGCCCTTCAAACGACCGCTGCATCGCCGGAGAAGCATTCGGATGTTATTTCTTCAAAGGAACGATTTGGAAAACCAGTTCGAAGAATACCGCCATTGGGTTTGTCAGCAGCGCTGAGCACAACCACTTCAACAACAACAACTACCACTACAACTACTCCTGAAACGAATTTGATAGATCAGTCACTTGAGGAAACATCAGCGCAATCCAGTGAAGTCAATCAGGAAGAGCAATCCGAAGATATATCTTCAAACAAAAGCACTGTCACTAAGATCCCAACAACACTGAGGAAAAATCTTAAGTTTCCATCGAGGATCAGAACAATTCCGACAACCCGAAGGCAACAACATTTCGAAACGACACTCCAACAGCGGATTTCAACAACAACCACTACCACACAAAAACCATCTTCTACTCGAATTCCTCTTTATAAAAAACGACAGCACACCAGACTGTCCCTGATGCGAGCTCCGGGTCTTAAAAAAGTTGATCCAACCACATCAACAGGGTCAGAATCATTAGAGTCATCACCATCTCGAGAGACATCACAGTCTCAAGAAGAGACTTCGACTCCTAATTATTCAAAAAGGTTCAGAACTCGCAAGCCATCATCGACAACTTCTGAAACTATTTTAGACCTCACCGACCCATCCTCGAATCTTGTTGTCTATTCTCCATGGGACAACTAAGTCCTTCAAGAATCGGACAACACCTTTGAAAACGCAAGTCTGAGTAAAAACAATTCGTTGGCTTCTGATAGTGACAATTTGATTGCCAAAAGTACAGAGGAGCCGGTAACGGACCACATCTACAGATACAACTCACTCAAAAACTACATCGACAATAATCTCCCGCATGCTGTTCTAATGGACATTGATTTGGCCGACATTGATAACGTCGATGATAGAACCGATCTTCTAGAACTCATCGAGGACCGGCGTTCGGGAAATCGCTTGATCAAGGTCCTTGAACAACAAAATATGACTCTGGAAGAGCTCATTGAACACAGAAAACGTGGTTCTAGCCAATTGCATTTAGCAACATTCGTTCAAAATCGTTCGGGAGTCTTTCCCGGCAAGAAGGTTGTGGTAAACGATGACATGGATATTGTAACGGCTTTCGAAAATTTCCCCCATTTCAATTTGTTGAATTTGAAAAGTGTAAAACCTGACGAAATCAAAACTGATTCGCAAGGCTCAAGCTATTTCACTTCGATCATTGATATCGAACCCACTGATGATTCATCCAAGGAATTTGGCAGCGGAGGTTCGTCGCCGGGAAAACCTTCAATTCGTAGTAAGTTGAATTTTCTGAAAAATGTTTGAGTTATTTACCTTTTTATTTAAGTTTTGTTTTTTAAAGCAAATTATATTGAAAAAAGGTACAACTTTTGCTTGAATTTTCTTTTAACAGATCCCAAATCAAGCAACATTCAACGACAGCCATTTTATCCACCCTGGAAGAGTCTAGCCCTCGCAAGTCTAACAACCTCAGAAAATGCCAAACGTTTCCTGCAACAGCGTACCGAACTCGAACCCCCTCAACAAATTGCCCAACGACACCAAGCGACAGTCAGCGAAGAAGATCCCATAGTTCAGATTGAAGATGAGGTCGCTCGAGCACATGATTTAATCGATTTGGAATTATCGGGACATGGTTTTAAGCGCAGCGCTGTGAATCTTATGCACACTTCCGAAGTGCCTTCTGGAATTCGATGGGCTATGGTTGCCAGTGCGGCGATAGTTTTGACATCATTGATTTCGTTTATGGTGTTATTCGTTGCATGCCGATGGAAACAGAGAAGACGCCGTCATAAGTTGGACTATTTGGAAGCCTACAGTGTTATGCGCAGTTGCAAGTTACCAACGAAATCATCAAGAAGAACAAGAAGCGATGATTTGGCACCATCGACAACCAGCATTGCCATGTAGAGTTTATCGGCAGGTGCGTCGAGGACGAGCAACCAAATTATAAGGGAATATTGCTGATCCTGACAATTGCCGAGCCTGAGTGAAATTTGTTCCATGATACCGATGATAGCCGAGGTGTTGAATAAGCTGAAGGCTGTCGAGTAAGTAAGAACATGGAGGAATATTTGGAACAAGCACAGATAGATTTGAGAGGAGCACATTACAGTTAGACTAAATAATAAAGAAAATTGTTATTTGCTAAAAGAAATTTGCTCTCATTCAGTTGACATAAACTACAGGTATGCTGTGTAAAAGCGCTTGAATACATATGTATACGGAGATAATTGTTCCAAACAAAACCTAACGTGCAGAGTTTTGAATTTCAACCGTAAATGTTTCTTCCAAATATTCACTCAGTTTTATCGCAAATCGAAATATTTTCATTCTTTTAAGTGACATTGGAAATTTATTATTTGTTTTTTTTTTCATTTAATACATTTCAAATATCAGGAAAAAATAATTTATTCAACATGAGCTTCTGGAACAAATCCCAAACAACGCAGCTCATAATGTTTTATGAGCAACACCCAGTGCTCTACAACAGCCGTTGCCACGATGCCGGCCGGAAATTACCCAAGATGAGATGAAGAGCAAAAAAAAATCTTTGAGGACTGAAGAGTCAGTTCATTCAGGAAAAGAGTGCAATAGCTCGATCCAAAAAAAAGTGGGACTGGAACTAACTTAGTGTATAGGTACCCATAAGCTGTGGTGCTTCGACGAGCTGAAGTTTTTAGATTCATTTATCAAGTCAACTCTTGAGCAAGTAAGTTTAACTAACGGTTTCAATTCTTTATTTGGTTATAGATTTTTTCTTACAGATAAGTTCTCCAATTGAAGAAAATTTGTAAGCTGAATCTGACCAAAAGAATTTCAGCAACCTAATCCGGTAAGATGATTTTTAAAACTGAAAATCAAAATAATACATTTGAAATTATAAATTCTATTAAGGACTGCAACAGAAGAAAAAAGAGAAAAAACCGGGTTTGAAATGCAGATAAGAAGGTCGCTGCAAGTTGCAGAGAAAATGGCGAACAACATCCACCAAAAAAAAAAAAACATGAAGCTAAAAAAAGCCTACAATTTAGGAAAATTTGTGGAGCAAGAGCTCGAGGACTTTCCGGAGGACCTTTATATGGAGTCGAAGTGGAAGATAATGGAAGTTATTCACGAAGTGCAAGAATAAAAATGTTATGCGAAGATAGCATGAAAGTATGCAACAAACTACAAACACTTGTTTGTTATTAACACCCAATCCATCATCAACACTACATACTACTCAATTCACAAGAACAGACTTCGCAACATGAAGTCATACAACTAACACCAGCATTTCCACTCACACTTCCAAGTTCACACCCAAAAAATGATTCACCTACTTACATTAGAACATACACACCAATATCTACGGCATCACTGTTTCCTAATTCACAAAACCAAACTCTTCAACATATAAACCTATAACACAAACACCAAAAACTTCCAAGCTCAAAACTTACAAGCTCAAAACTTCCGGTGTTGAGCAAAATCATAAGAAAGAACACAAATAAAAGCTGTTTTTTATACAGAAACTTGCATACAACATTTTAGTTGTAGAAACTTTATAAAATTAAAGCCCAAGAAGAATCGCATGTTTTTTTTTATCTAAAAATTTGTATGCTTGTCTTAAATCTTAAAGCGGTTCTTTTAATTTCGAGACCAAAGAGTGTTTTAAACTATGGAAAATATTAAGAAAACTGATTTTAATTTAGGCCATACAAGGTGAACATTTTTCTTAGCGTTAAAAAAAAAAATTCCGGTATTGAAATACATAATGTACATACTTCTGGTTTTATCGATATACATATGTATATGTATTTCCACACTTTCAATAGAGATTCTACTATAGCTAAATTACGAAACAAATATCCTATCCTTGGACTAAAAACATTTACACCAGGGTATTAAATGGGCCAATAAATTGAGAAGGAAACAAGAGAAAATTTGGTTCTTTAACTTTCTTGAGGATATTTTAACGAAGAGCGAAATAACAAGCAAAGGGGCGACGCTGATTATTTATAGCTAAGATGACCAACTGTGCCAGAATTATCGGTAGGTACAGTACCATAAATTTAATGCTGCGTACCGATTTAATGAAGAAAAGT